>JBBYHK010000020.1:2623972-2635346 GCA_038382065.1 Adansonia grandidieri | reverse complement strand
AAGTGGGGGTTTAGTTCTAGGATATATAATTAAGTGTAATTAGTGACTTTTTCTTGAATTCAATAAAAAGTAATCGATTAAATGTAAAAAAATTTATAACCGTTAAATAAATAATCTTTAACTCATTGTATAGATACTAATTAAGCTAAACATAATTTATTTATAAAATAAAGAATAAAAATATCATTTAGTATGAATAAAAATCATTTAATATGAAATTTAAATATTTTTAATTAACTTTAATTTTAAATATTCCAACATAAAACATCTATCCACTACTTTAGATAACTTCTATCCTTTTATTTATTTGTTATGTTTTTAAACCCATGTAATGGTTGCATCAATGTAATGTAATATAATGTAATATAATATAGTATAATACAATAGAGTACAAAGTTATAAGATAAGGTTTGCTGACTTGATGCTTACATGTATGGCTTCTTTAAATAACTTGTAGCATAATACATTTATTTATATTTCGAATTCAAATAGGAAAAATAAACTTTCCCCTATAGTTCAAAATACACCGACTTCTTAATATTTTATGAAAAATGAAAAATGCACAATCCTTTTAAGGTTTATTTAATAAGAGCCCATTTGTTTTTTGAAAAATAACTTTTGATTTTTTTTTTTTGTATTTTTCAGTATTTCTTTCACTGGAAATAGCTTAGTTAACATAGAATGACTTACATGTCAGTTGAAAATAAGGTCTTTTTCGTAGAAAATGTCTTCCCTTTTTTAAAAGAGGAAGACATTTTTCGAAAAAGAGTTTCCTATTAAATAAAATGATTTTATATTAAAACATAATTTAACTTAAGCCAAATATTATTATTAATATTTAACATTTAATATTTAATTTTTTAATTTAAAAAATATTAAAATATTATTGTAAAATTATTTTAATAATATAATTTTTAATATTTATATTTTATATATTATTAAACATACATATTTATATCTTAAAAATATAATATATTTTTTAATAATAAATTATTAATAAATTTATTATTTTAATAAAGATATTATCTAATAAAGTAATATTATTATTTTAATAATGAATTGTAACATTATCAATATTTTAAATTTAAAATAGTGTTTTAATATTTTGTTGAAAAATGTTTTGTGTGACTATTTTAATAATAAATTTATGTAAATTATACTTTATAAATATTTAATAATAAAATCTTCTAATATAAAAATTTAATATTTTAATACTATAATTAATAGAAATAACATTTTTATAATTATTATATTTTAAAAATTTTGTTTAATTATTTTTGAATAATAAATAGTATTATTTAGAGTGTTATAGTTGTGGAAACATCTATTGATGAGATCTACTTATATGTGTGTAAAATATGGCCACTTTTAAGAGTTCAAAAGCTTGGTTTTAACAACACTTGTGAAAAAAAGACACAAACACTTAGTCATAATCATGTCCTCAAATATTTGTGCATTGATTGCTGTAAAATCTTTATGCGAGATGTGTTCAGTTATCCAAATAGAATAACTAATTCAAAGTATAATGTTGATGCATGTTAGGTACATTTAAATTATTTTTCGTAATCAAAGGATCATTTAACGATTTCATATATGTACTTTAAGGTCATTTTCATGATGTTATGCTTTAGATTTAATATGTTTATATGTTAATTATAGTATAATATTTTTTAAAAAATCTGAATTAAATAGTCCATAGGTGTGCTTCCAGTATATGGAAGTCACCTCATTGATTATTTTATGCAAAGGAATTCCTTCTTTAAACAAGCAAATCAGAATTTTCAATTTTCTTAAAAATAAAACTTTCATTTCCTTCCATTTTTTTTCTAGATGGGTGCGAAAAATATTTTGATTTTCAAAATAATATAAAAATTAGATTTACTTAAAATGAAAAATAATATTAATTATAAATAATTTCAAAAATGGAGAATTATAATTAAATACAAAAAAAAAATTAAAACTAATCATAATCTATATTTTAGTTAACATGTAATTAAAAGGTATATATTTTCAGGCATTATGAGAGGGATTGATTTTTACTCGTGATTGTAATCAACTCCCGAATCCTTTCACATGCACTTTGGTATAACTATAAACATAGACTTCAGAGCTTGTTTTCGAGGGCTTTGTAAATGGACTTAGTAATTCGTGTTTTTGTGTCATATTCATATATTTTATCGTATAATAATCGTGTTTAAGATTTTTTACATATATATCAATTTTGATATATTTATAATTCATATTAGATAGATTTTGATAATGTATTCATGTCGTGTCGTGTCATGTTTTTTTTTTTTACTTTATGTGTGTCATATTCATATAATTATGTTAGATATTGCCGGGTCTATTCGTAACCCTTAAAATATGAGTTTCAGTAGGTAAACAACCTCAACTAGCCAAAATAGATCAGTGACGACTTCGAGTTATTTGATCATTTTGTAATGATTATTTAGGATTAAATTGGATTACGAAAAAATAAAATTTATTTATTTAAATCAATTTTATCATATTCGCATTCAATATGTTATAACACATACCTATAATAAAAGTAAATAAAATCTTATAAATAATAGCATTAATACACTCCTTGAAACTGATTCATGTGTATTCATAATTTCATACATTCTGTAACAATAAATCTGCCATTAATAGCTAGAGAAAACAGAGGAGTTTAAAACAGAATTAATTTGAATGAGAAACCTCTAATCAATAAAGTCAAAGGTCTTCCTCAAATCAACGTAAACAACACATAAGAGAGACAGTGAAGATCTATTATAACTACTGTACCATGGGAATATTATCCACCAGATTCACCCTCCACAACTACACTTTGGTTATCATTAACAGATTGGCAGGCAAACACCTTTTTTAGTCTATTATCCAGAATTTTTGTGATGCATTTAGAAATTATTGAACAACATTAAATGGGCCTGAAACCAAATATTACCAATAATAAAACCGGCAATATGTTGAACTATTAAGAATTGGGAGAAAATCGAGAACCAGAAACCGATTAAACAGGTAAAAGCCCACTAAACTCGAAAGCTATATTTTTGTTACTATTTTTGGGCTTTTCTACCTAACTAATTACAATTTTTCAGCCCTTTAACCAGAACTGATTACAACCAAAGCATGAATCCAACAGCTTTGTTGCGCTTCTCATCCATGAATTACTTTTTTTTCCTTTCTATAAGTTTATTTTAGCAATCTGAAGCAAAGTTGGATTTTCACTGTCTTTCTATTAGGTTTGTAAGTAGTTTGCACAAGTTCATTAGTTTCTTTCTTTTTGATTTCTATTCTGCTTTTCCATTCCCCCTCTGTATCCATTCCTTTTCTGATTTTTTCTAATATTCATTGCATCTCCATTCCCCTTCGATTCTCTTTTTTATTTTTCACTTTCTTCTTCTTTCTTTTCCTATGTCGCGTTTTTCTTTATTTTTTTTGTGTTGTTTGATGCCCACTTGAAAATAAATTAATTTCTTGTGTTTTATTTTTAATGCCTAAAAAACTAAAGAGTCTCAATTGAAAGGAAAACTCCTGTCCCCTGTAAGCAGTACCCATTTTTTTATATTGTTAAACCAAAAATCAAAGATTTGATCGGTTCCGTCTTTGGTTCGATTTTTAATTCTTCGCTTGAAACTCAAGATGCTTCTAGGATTGGGAACTTTGAGTACTAATATATAAACTTGGTAATATTAAATATAATTACACGTATATAACACATGAAATAATTAATGTATAAAATTAATATAAATATAAAATTTTTAAATATAATTATAATATAATAAAATAATAAATATAATACGAATATATAAATTATTAGGAAAATTAATGTAATAATATAAGAACTAAAGGCGGGCAAAAGCTCTCCAGGTTTGGAAAAATATATATAATATGGCAGCAGTCACATCCTTCTCGCAATGCTCAGGAACATACAAAAATCGAGCAGAATAACCATTCGAACCTTGGCCTCATTACTCTTAAAAGCAAACACACTGGCCTTTATGAGGTGAAATGAGCTTCAAGCATTGCTTGCAGATACTTTGGAGGATTTTCTCAAGAAAACTATCAGAGCAATGATTTGACATCTGGGTCCTAGTCCCAAGTAACTCTAGACAAAACTAATAAACTTCTTGAAAATAAGCTCATATTTGACACGATTAGCTTCATTATCACCCCAATGCAAAACGAAGAGTTCATACATCACTCCAATGGTTTTTATTTCCGCCTAACAGAGTAACGATAACCAATACTATGAGTTTTTGTCTCCCTTCTTCAAACATATTTTACGGATCCTGAGTCATAATTTGCCTTAAACAATCCCCAGGGTAACGATATTGACATTTGCTCAAAATTTCATAGCCTATTCCTAGTACTGAATCAGAAGGCATGTATGATTTGCAGCCAAAACCAAGGCACGACATATGTTAATAAACACAAGGGTGAATAATAGCCTAAAGAAATTTTGGAGATTAAGATAAATTAGTCTTACAAGTTCCTATTTGTTAATGAAAAAACATCCACCATTTCAAAAATTTTCCGAACTTGAGGTTGATTTCACATAAAAATCCTCTTAAAATCCTGTTGGTAAGGGGTATAATAATGCAAAACATTCAGAAAGCCAAGAGGACACTAAATTCTCATGCTTCAATGAAGCCAAAATATTCAATCCCTTCAAGAACTCTGCATCATCAGATTTGCAACTAGTTTTGCTGATGCCTTTAATAGCAACAGCAGAACCATCCCTCAGAATCCCTTTGAAGGTTGCACAGTAGTTACTTTTCCGCGGTAAATTTACCCCTGAAAAGTGCTGAGTAGCTGTCTCCACTTCTTCTAAATTGAACCTAAAGCTCCGAAAGACATCCAGGGTGAAGCCACAGAAATACCTGCCATTAGCCAAAGGATCCCAGCCATTATCATACTCAACACTAATGAGTGGAGCCATTTTTCCTGCTAATCCCCTTGGCCTGATCAGTGCTAAGGCGTTTATCAGAAATTTCAAAAGAGCTACCAAGATTCTGTTTTCGGTGATGATATTTTGTGAAGGTAAGTATTCCTATCGCTAATAATGCAATTGTGACAACAATTACACCAACAAGAATAGGAACCCTTTGAGATTTTCATGGCTTTGAGCACTGAGTTTGCTCACAAGGTAGCCTCAGATTTGCTATCTCTGGTATTTCTCTAGGAAGACCAGTTGCCCCCAGGACGTAAGCCTCAGCTCTTCTTGGATTAATATGATCAGAAGCATTGCAAGCTTTCAGCGATGAAAAACCAGATCCACATAGACCCACATTATTTTGAAACAGGAACCCCTCATTCACTCTCTTAAGGGCTACAGCAAACAAAGAAAAATAAAATAAATCAAGTTCATCCTTTGTCATAAGATCAAGCTGAATATAGTAATTAAAAGATGATTACCAAGAGGAACATTGCCAGAAAGAGAATTATCTCGGATGTCTAGAACTTCAAGCAGAGGAGCATCAGCTAGTTTCATGGGAATTGAACCAAAGAGACGATTGAATCTCAAATCAAGCCTCATTAATGTACTCAAATCCCCTAAACTTGCAGGGATTGCACCAGTAAGTTGATTAGACCGCAGGGAAAGAACATTAAGCTTCTTCAAAGATCCCAACTGTATCAGTATGCTTTCTGTGAGCTGGTTATAACAGAGCTGCAACACTACAGAACATGTGCAGAAGAAGGACAAATGAAAAACCCAATTAATTAAACAGATTTAAAATATCAATGACACAAAATGAATCATGGATTAGAAGTTCAATCTTTTTCAGGTCACTTCAGGTTCTAAATCAAATTAACCAAACAATTTTTTTGCAGCAGGGATAAAAAGGGAATGTTAATTAGAGGCACGCTTGAGTAAATTTTAAGTTTTACCACGTTATTTTTGTTTTCCTAGATGAGAAAATATGACATTAATTTTGAAGCAGAAGCCACTTTGATTGACTGTCTGTCTGTCAATAAATTTTCTCAAAATCCAAACATCACAAGATTTGAAACATTTTCGATTAAGCTAAGAAATCATTGGCCAAAAAAAAGAAAACCCATGTTACATAGAGGAGATATGAGCTGCATAAAGGCTATAGATAGACACCCCAAGAAAAAAAAAAAAAAAACAAAAAAAAACAAGAGCTGTTTCTAAACTAGGAAAATCCGTGCCAAAATAAAATAGAAATTTTCAAAACTAATAAACAAATATAATAGAACTAACCTTTCAGGCTAACCATGTCACCAATCTCCGGAGGAATCTCACCAGAGAGATTATTCATATTCAAATATAAATCATGAGCAGAGTCAAGTTAGCTATTTCTCTTGGTATCTTCCGTACAAAGAGTTGTTATGCAAGTAAAACCCTGTCAAGTGTTTAAGCCCAGCAATAATTGGTGAGATTTTACCAGACAGATTGTTTCCCTGCAAGGAAATGTTGGCCATTTGGCCTTTCTCATTACAAACCTATGCCTTGAAAAGAACCATCACAAGGATCATCATTGATGGTCCACAAAGAGAGATACCAATTATCTTGATCCAAAGTAGCTTGATGTCCATGAGTGCTCTCAGCTCATCAGTATTTGCACTGAAACAACATTGGGCAGTGAAGAGAAAAAGGAAAACGAAGAGAGGTAGGGTAAAATCTTTTTTTTTGTTTTCAGACATTCAGCTTGAAAATGTTAGAAGAAAATGGGTTGTTTCGCTCTTCAGAAGAAAAAAAAAAAAAACAGTTTCTGATCCTTTTGGCTGGTCGCTTGTTTGTTTGTTCTAGCTCTCTTCTTTTTTGGTTTATTTCTCAGTTCTCAGGTAAAGTCACACTCTATCTCGGACAAAGAGAAGATATTGAGGAAGAGACAAAGATGTCCATGTTTCGTGTGTGCACGTGTGTATATTTGAGGTGTACATATGTACTAAGAATAATTTTTAAAAAACACTTAATAAAAATCGAAAAAGATATTTTAAAATTTAAAAAATCGTATAATATTTTTTAAAAAAAATAATGTTAAATACATTTTTAATAGTAATAGCTTTATAATGAATTTAAAAAGCATATAATTTGATTTTAATAATATTTATTATTAATTATGGTTGTAAAAATATTTATAAAAAATGCAGAAATCATTGTTTAAATAGACGTTATACATAAACAATGCTAAGAGATTATTAAAAAAAAAAAAGAAGAAGAAGAAAAGAGTGTGGGCCGTTGGATTTACTGATTTTTTTTTTTTTTTTGAAAAGAGAAATGAAGTATAACAATGACGCAGTTGGATGGTAGTGTTTGTAGTTGGGGTGTTCAGCCTTTATAGGGAAAAGGCTTCTTAGACATAGGGAACAGTGTAGACTCTAGCTGTTTGGTGAAATATAAAGCTTCATTCAAGTCTTTAGGTCTAAAATGCTTAATAGATTGGGAAATCTCATGCCTAAGAGCATATGCATTTGATAATTGAAGAAGGTTAAGGATACCAATGAATTGCTTGTGAAACTCCTTCACAGACCCTGCTTGTTTCAAGTCCACCATTGGTTAAGCTCTGTAGTTCTCGACATTCCTTCTAGAGAGATTTCCCAAGTCCGAGACGGAAGCTGGCCAATTGTATGACTCATGACGATCCTCATCTCGCAACTTTTGATAGAGATACGAATATAATATAAAAATAATTTAAAATATATCATAAATAAATAATATAAATATAATATAAAAATTTATATAAATATATATTTTTTTAAATATAATTATAATATATAAAATATATATAAACTTGAATATTAGATAAATATATTTTTTTTAAAAAATAATTATAACACATAAAACGCAGACAAACATGAATATCAGTACACAATCATATCTCACACCAATATGTTACTATACGAATGGTAATTGGGACTTTTACATGCATCAAATTTGCTATCAAAACACTATATAAATGACAATAATATTCACACTCTAGAAAATTGATTACCACTTCCAAATTTATCATCCATTTCAATTAAAAACAACTATTGCCTGTCCATTTATTAATCTATGCTAATTTTAAACCTGTGTTATGTACGGAAGAATATTTAAAATAGAATAAATATATTTAAAATACAGGTTTTAAATTTACTTAGATTTGGAATATTTTAATTTAAAAGTTAAGAAAACTCACATAATAATATATTACAAGCAATAATCTTAAACAAAAAAAAAATTCAGAATTTAATTAGTAAATAAAACATTGGATAAACAAATGGTATAGAGAAAATAGTAGCAAATAAAATAATTAACTTTTTATTTTTTTAATATTTTAACAATTTAAAATATCAACAAGATTGTTCAAAAAAATATATCATATAAAAATATAATTAATAAAAATATTAATTTTTTTAGAAAAGTAAGGAACATAAAAAATATATAAGTACTTAAAAAATAATTAAAAATAGCAATTTAAAAGTTTGTTATAAGATTTTTGTTTGTCATAATGTTATAATATAGTTGTTTTATGGTGAAAAAAGAAGAAGGAAAGATTGTATATATAATGATCTTAATTGAAGATAATTGCAAATAAATTAAAAACATGCATATAAATGTATACGGAAAGAATAACAATAATAAAACATCAACATTCATATATTAAAAGAAATAAAATTTTTAATAATAAATATAGAGAGAATCACCTTATAATAATGCGACAAAAAAATACTGCAAAATAAAACTATAACAAAGGGTAATAATAAGTTATGGATGAGTCAAAGTTGCTTTTATGGTTTAAAACTTATATGTGCAAGAAGTAGGCTGTGAGATATTTAATACTGTAATTTTAAAGTAATAAAAGTGAATATTACAATTGTAAATGTTGGAATTGAATATTGAAATAATAAGTGATTGTTGGTGAAATAAATGTCTGGTTGCATAATTACTATAATAATTTATTATATTATTTTATTACCTTCATAATTGGGTTTTAAATATATGTTTTTGTATAAATTTCCTTTTATTGTTTTAAATTTATTACTTACGCAAAGAAAATCTTACCAACAGGCCATGGAGAATTAATATTTTGTACAACTATTTTTTTTCTTTCAAATTTGATGAATCTGATGACGAATCTAATATTTTATATATTTTATTACTAATTGGTATTAATAATAATCAAAAGATAATTAGTCAACCATTCATTAACAATCTTAATGTTATGTTTAGATAGACAATAATAGACAATAATGAAAGAAAAGAAAGTAGAGGAGAGGAGAGGAAAAGAAAAGAAAAGAAGATTGAGGAAAGTAAAGGAAATATAAATTTATTGTTTGGTTAGCTTTCTTTTTTTTTTTTGTTTATTCTAAATTAGAGTTTATAAAAATTAAAAATTACAAGAAAAATGCAAAGAATACTTAGCTTCTCTTACTTTTTCTTAGGTAAAATTTTTTTATCTAAACGAGAAAAAAGAATCTTTTCTTTGACTTTACTTTTTTTTTTCTTATCCCGAGATAAAAGAAATGGTATATATATCATTTTAAGTCATGTGTAAATGTTAATTAGTAAATAAAATATTGAAATATTTAATATGTATTTCATGACTTAAATCTTGATATAAAATAACAAACCTTAATTATTTATTAACATAAGCTAGTATATCATAAATTGGAGGTTTTGTTTATAAATATCGTAAAAATTAATTACATTTAATGGTTTTATATAATCCATGAATTATAATATTTATAAAATATAATATTATTTACAAAAGAAATATATTATAAAATAAATTGGATGCTTTGATACATAGTAAAATTTAATAATTAAAATACGCATTTGCTCAAAATCCATTATTTTTAAATAAAAGCACCACATGTCTCGTTTTAATTATTTTATTACTATTTTACATTGGTAATATTTAAAAATTAATTAGTAAATAAAACATTGGATATTTTTATTATCGGTAGACATAGTATTAAATATAATTAATACAAAGCATTATTATTTCTTGAAATAGGAAATAATCATTTAAATTAATTTTTATTCAAAATAAAGAAATTAAATTAAAATGTAAATCGATTAAAATTTTCAAAGTAAATAAATATAATTTATTATATAAAATATAACTGATTCAATCATGTACATATATCAAAATAAAAGGACATGTGGCCTTCATTTAAGAATGTTATATGCCAAAAAAATAAATAAACTATTCATATAAGATTTATTATTATTTTTTTTGTCAAAAGACTTGATTTTTATATATTTATATAAGATTAAAAAATTCACAACAAAGAAAATTATCAATCTTTTAGTTTATTAATTATTTAAATTAAAATTTTTATTTTATTTTATAAAAATGTAAAGGTATTTCAATTTCCTTCTTAGATATAAGGTGAATTTTATATTGGTTTTATGCATTAAAAAATTTATTTTGTAAATATACTAAATTTTAGTTGATAAAAATAAAGATTTTGCCTTTATCAACTTGATTACCTTTAGTAAATTAAACATAGTATTTTATTAAACATAACGTTTGTGCCGAAGTGAAATAGAATATTCCATTTTATTGAACATGATAATACCTTTACAATAAAAAAGCTATTTTACTGTAAGTACCATTAAAAGATAATAATATAACATAATTTTATTAATTAATTATGTTGAGATTTAAAAAAAAAAAAAAGATTATGAATCAGAGTGTGAAATATGAATAAACTAAATAAGCTTATCGCTTACGTATAAAAGAATAATAATAATAATAATAATGTCATATATTAAATCTCATATTAAGTAAGGCCTGGCTTTTTTATTTTTTAATTTAATTTCTTAATAAAAGTTAGTGGTATTATTATTGTTAGGATGATTGTAGCTAATTGTTAATCATTGATGAAAATTCGGATCAAGTCGATTGGTTCAATAGGGAATCAGCTGGTCCTTGAGTCACTAATATATTAAAAATTAAATTTTTATTGAATTGTTTAGAGTTGCTAAAATCGAAAATCAAAAAATAAAAAAGAGAGGTAAAAAACCAGTAGAAACGAATTTCTGTTTTTTTTTTTTTAGAATTTTTAGAATTTATTTATTTATACTTTTAGTTATTTATATTTTTTAAATTTTTAGAAAATTTTATTTCTTTTAATTTTTTGAATTATTTTTATTTTTAACATTTTAATATCAGAGGTTGATTGAACTGGTAATCGAACGGTTGAATTGCTTGATTACCGATTTGATTTTTTTTTATATCTTGTTGTTAATATTTACTAGTTAAAAATTATACTATTAAATAGTAACTAGGAACTAATAAGTATTAAATTAATAAGCTAAATCATCCTAACTATAATACTCCTAACTTTTATATACTGGAATTGAAATAAATCAAGAAATTAAAAACAAAAAAACTAAATTAATATGAGACAT
>JBBYHK010000020.1:2531834-2555189 GCA_038382065.1 Adansonia grandidieri | reverse complement strand
TTTATAATTTTTTTTGGTTTTATATACCATTTTATTTAAAAACTGCTTCTTTTTAGTTTATCTTTTAATTTAAAAAATAACTATTTAACTTAAAAAACTACCTCTTTATTTTTTAATTTATTATTTTTTAAAATAAAATAATTTTTTTTTAAAAAAAATATTTTTCATCCACTTTTATGGGCGTAATAAATTGGTACTTCTTCATGTGGATGTCCTATTTGATTATAACTTTAAGTTGATTCTGGCATTTTATTCACTCTCAATTTAAACTGTCAAAATGTTTTTGGTTTGCACTTGGCATAGATAACATATTCCATTTTTGCATTGTTTTGTTGGGCAGATGTGAAAGAGGTTAGGGTTGCGTTTGAGGTTAAGTTCCATTTGTTGCGCTCCTCTTATGGTGTTCATTTCAATATCCATTATATTGAAACTTCAGGATGTATTTTAGCCTATGGCTTTATATCTGAGAACTTAGGAAGGTAGGATCCATCAAGCCCATCCCTCTTTATTAAATTCGAGACATTGCAAACCTTACCAAATCTCATTATAGGCCATCGTGCCTAGATTGATACAGCCTAAAATATAATCCCAATGAGATACCCCCAGGTACCAAAGCTCAAGCTTGCCGCTGAGCTACTCCCTTATTTCTAACAAAATTAGCCCTTTCTATTTATTCAACTAAGTACTAATTTAGTTGGTATTGTATTATTGATAAATTTTTAGAGGTTGTAAGTTCGAGAGAATTTAAGCACATAATGTAATTTTTAAATAAACTAATTTAATAGGGGTTAAAGAAATTATAGATAAATTAAAAATATATATATAAAAAATCTTTAGGAAGTAAAACAATCTTATTGAATATCTATTATTTGTTATTGATCTACTTCCAAATCGGAAATGCATAATAAATTATTTTTTTTACATAATAAAGTCTTGAACGCACTAGATCAACGTTAAAATGTCCGTCTTAAAGCCATTAATAATTATAACTAGAATTTGGTATATTCCTACGTGAGTGCTTTTTTTAATTATAAATCAATTATGTGGATAGTTTTTTTTTTTTTTAAAGAGTATAACATGTGATTAGTTTATATATTACTAATAAGAGTAGACGGTTTTCTTGAAAAAAATTTTATTAAAAAATAATACTGATTTTATATTTATTACTAATAATTAATATAATTTTTAATAATTTTATCAATTAAATTGATGTTATTTAACTCGTGACACTAATATCAAGTGAAGCAATAATAATAATAATAATAATAATAAAAAAGAAAAGTAAAACAACAAGCACTCTGCAAAGCTGTATAAAAGGCATAAAAAAAACTCTTCATATATTATGAAGTAATTTGTTGGGCCAAGGCTGCATCCAATGGGCCCATAAACCGCCGAAAACCTCGCAACCTGAGCCCGCTAACGTCATCTTCTTCTGTAACAAACTAACGCTTTAAGTTTCGCAGATCGTTATTAAAAAGGGAAAAAAAAAAAAAAAAGCTTTGACTACCGTGTTAAGCTACCCCCGACTCAGAATCCGAGTCTGGCGGATCCTAAACAATGCAAAAAGGTAGCAACGATTAGGAATTGAACAGTATAAGAGCTTCAATATTAGATCAACAGGTTACTCATTTTTTGAAAGTTGTTTACTTTCTCTTTTTTTTTTTTTTTTCCTTTATGGATGAATTGATTAATTTCCCCCTTTTTATGGCCTATTTGATGATGCAGAATCAAAAAAGGGTTAGCCTTCTCAATGAGTTGCAAAATTTATGAGAGAGAATTAGAAAGGAAGGTGCGGATTCCGAAGTGCAAAAATTTGCATCTCTTTGCAGAAATTAAAGGTTTTAAATTTTCCTCATATTGATATGTTGTTATTTATATATTGATTTTATTGATTGAGAACTTGCAGTTTTTAAGTTTTTTTTTTTTTTTTCTCAGAAAATGGAAGAAAAGAATCCGAAGTTGGGTCTAGTTTTGATGCAAAATTCTCTTCATTGGAAGCTGAGGTTAGTGATTTGGAGGAAAAAGCAACAACTGAGTCTAACAGGAATGATTCTGTAAATGGATCATTTGAGAAGCTTAATTCAGCTAGAAAGGTAAAATATTAAATTTTCTTAGATTTTGATTACTTTAAGTTTGTAAATAGTTGTTAATAATACTGGTATATATGGCTCATAGTAACTTGCAGCTAGACTGAGGGCAATAGTATCCGTTAAGTGTCAACTGGATGATGCGCTCTCACAATCAAAACTTATGCAGAATGTTCACCTTCCTAGGTCATCAAGTTCTGGGCCTTAAGGTCTTTGATATTTCATTGGTCATTTGAATGCAATTGAGTTCAGTGCTTATTCATGAATTTTTGCACTTAATCACACATAATCTGATGTTTTGGAACTTGTAACTGTTAGAGAATTTAGTGTATAGGTAAGAAGATTATAGTTAACTTTCAGAAATAAAATTTGACCAAAATAGCTATATGAGACTTTTCATCTTGTTAGTTATGTATATTTTATAACTCAACACTGTCAATGATTTTTCATATGATCAATCTAGGTTTAGTTCTGTAGAATGTATGTGAATCGTTTTCAGAATTTAATCTTTTTGCTGCTAAGTAATAAGTTTAATACAACATGTTGATTCAGCCTTATTTTGTGGGTATGAACGCCAGTTTTCAGAGCTGAATGCTCATAGTGAATTTTGCATGGCTTCTTTTCAACCCTTTGCTTGACCTATTTTTGGATTTTTATATTGAGCTCTTATTAGCTTTGTTAGCGCAAGATTTGATATTGTTCTGTGCTATTATAAAGGAAAAACGTCAACAAATTCAGAAATTCTATGCGACCTATAATGCTTTTCTGGAAATTTAAACAGTTGATGCTAAAGGAAACGTCCTTGCTGAATTCCATAAGTTCACAGGTATAACACAAATGAGTGAGATTTCTTGCATTTGTTCATTACTGTCTGTAATGCTTATGTCTTGGAAATCCTTTAGTTTAAGTTTTTTTCTTCTGATTATTATAAGTTTATTTTAATTTCTTCATGCTGCTTTGCTGGCAAAGAAACATATGGTATTCTTGTCAATGTTAATTTCTACTTCTGCTAATTTGCTTGACTAATTAGATGGAGAGTCTGATATTTTATTTAATGCAATTTTTCTATGATGCTTTGATGTTGCCTGCTAACTTGAGGAAGATATCTAACAGCATTGCTGATCTCTTTCTGTGGTTCTGAATTAGGATGTTTTCGTTTACCACCTATGATTTAGAACACGAAGCGGTTTCTAAAATGTCAACAGCAATATAAGCAACATGAATGCGATCACTTTGGACAGATATAAGCATAATATTAAAAAACATAAAAGAAAATTTATATCAGCATTAGAAAATGGCTGTAGTATCTTCTTTTGTAATCCTGAAATGGTGAGTTTTTTTTTTTTTTTTTTGTGCAAAAGAAAATCTGCAAGGTCAGTGAACCAAGCCGATGGAGTAATTCAGATCAAATAATATTATAATATTTGGAATATACTTGAATGCAGTTCTTGACAGCTGTTGTACTCTCTGCTTAGGACATTTTCCTTGTGTCATCATATCAGCTTAGCCTTGTCTGGTAGTTGATTTAATTAGAGCTGCATTCTTTAGGATTTTGTGTATATTGACGAGAAATTGACCTGGAATGTCTGAAATATGGTACCATAGGTAATACCTTAACTGGATCATTGTGTAATATATATTGTCTGTAACTTTTTTTATATTTACCTATGTGAAGTTTCTGGACACCATTGCTAGCACGCTGGTCACATGTAATTACTTTAGTCCATCGAGGGAATGGTAAAGGGCAGCCAATAGGTAATTGTTTCCTTCCTTGCTAGCAAGTTGGAAAATAGCACTGATATAATTATTTGCTTATTCTCATTTCAGTTGGTTTGTCTTAGGTTGGTTGAACTAGTAATTTGGTCTTTGTTATATTGCAAAATGTTGACTTCAACATTTACTTTGATACTCGTTAATCAAACCCATGTACTTTGAAATTTAATGCAGCCATGTAAATTGGCTAATGCTGGGGCATGGATGCCTTTGGGAAGTTGAAATAGTGCTGACATGTGATATTTTAAATTCATGGTAAAGCACATCATTTAGCATACTCCATCTAGCTGACCTTCTCTGGATTTTAATATAATGACGGGGAAAGAGGTAAACTTTTGTTTTTGGAAATCGAAGCAGGCAAAAAAAAAAATGCCACTTAGATAGAATGAAAGAGAATCAAAACCCTTAGTATTCCTTCACTTTCCTTCACTTCCCCATCAACCGAGCATCCATAACTCTTGCACCTGAAGAACTTGATAGAAGGAACCTTGTAGGAAAAAACTAAATGTGTGGCCAACAACCCAATCCCAAAATCAACTCCCACAGAAAAACTTTGAACCATGTCTCTAGCAATTAAAGTTCATTTCATTGCCAAGGCTACCTCAATTTCAAGAAACCCAATAGCACACTGGTATTAACACTAATCGAAGAGGCCTATAATTTGAGGCTCCCTGTATTTTGCTTGTATGACGTAGAAATTTCAAGGTGTTTTCATATTTTTGGCATCTTATCTAGACCCTGTACATACACTGTTGAAAACGATGGAGAAATGGTTAATATGGGCTTGAATTTCCACCATTGTACTGAAGGCACAGTGTGATCTAACAAAAATGCCTTGTGTGTGTCTTTTGCACCTACGTAGACTCATATGCATGCCTTGAAAGAAAAAAGGTACAAAAAATGCATCCGTTAGTTAAACTTGCTTCTTTTTCTTAATTCTTTTTTTTTTAATGTTTTATGTGTTATTTTCAATTGAAAAAATTGACCACAGATGCATCTTTTGCGTTAATAAGAAAAGGGTAATATTGTGCACTTTCACTAAGGAAACTTAGAGCTGTAGTTAGATGATGATTGCTAATTATGGTTAAGATTTTCTTTGTGATACAGTAGGCAATAAAATGGAGTTAAGTTTTGAAAGTTTATTGTTGAAACTATATATTCCTAAGTTTACAACTAAACTAAATATATACATGTATATATTTTTATTTTTGATAGTATCAAAAAGGTTTGAGGTTGTAAGTTTGAATTGATCTTAATTTTGAAATGAACAAAATCTTAAGTTTAATTAGCTTGGTAAACATTTTTGAAAGTACAAAGTTTTCTTAAGTTAATTTTTTTTGGAAATATTTTGGGAAATGCTAAAATATTTTAAAATCCTTTTCTCAAAATAAATATTCTATTAATTATTTAAAAATAGTGGAAATATTTTCAGAAAAATTCCATCCTTTTTCAAGATCAAAATCGTCAAAGTGTTGAAAATTCATGAAGAAGGATCTATCCCATAGCTAAGAGTATTGATCCTCACTTTGAAAAACAAGAAGGATCGATCATTTCCCTCTACCATATCGGTCCCTTTGAAACATAATTGAGATGGAGATGGTAGAGAGTCGATCCCTTCTCCCTGGAGGGTCAATCACCTAGTGATATTTTTCGGTAAGGATCAACCCCTTACCAAAACAGAATCTAAATGGGCTTTCTAGGATTGTAGGGGATCAAACCCTTCCCCTTGGAGGATTGATCCCCTTTAAAGATGTTCAAAATTCACCTTCTAAGACAGCAAGGACCGATCCTTTTCTTGCAACGGTCAAATTTTGAAATTGAAACAGGTGAAGGATCGATTCCCGTATTTCATCTTGTATTCATTTGATTATTGTATTAGTTTTCATATCTTATAGCCTGCAGACACACTCCTATTAGAGGATCTCTTTAGTTTGCAAACAAAACTTCATTTCCTGAAAGGGATTTGTGATTTTGAGTGACTATTTAAGAATTTGGGTAGAATTCTTAAGGGATAAGAGGGTTTTATCTTACCTTAGAAGATAGGGATTGTAAGGTTTACCTTCGCATCAAAGGTAGTTTTCACTAGTGGATTTAGGAAGCACCTTGGCAAGGAAGTGCCAAGAAGAAAGGATGTAGGAGCCAAGTGGAAGGGCTGAACCTCTATACATTTGTTTGCTTTTCTTTCCCTTACTCTCTACATTATTTGCTTTTCTTTCCCTTACTCTCTACATTATTTGCTTTTTTTTTTGTTCTCCTTTGATTTCATCAGTTGATTATTTTCTTAATTTCCCATATTTAAATTGCAAATTTATTTGTGAATCTTTTAAGAAACCAATCCAATCCGCCTGATGATTTAATCCATATATAGGAGCTAATATTTTTTATAGGTAATTCTGGAATTGCTAGTAATTTATAATTGCTCGATAAAATCATACCAGACTTGGGAACTTGTACTTGATTAACTAAAATGGAAGAAGGGTAAAGTGAACAGTTCCATTATCTACAGAAAGTAATTAATGAGTTTAACCTACTTTGGTGTCAAGGATGATTTAAATTATTTGGAGTTATACTGAGGAAGCATTTGTTTTACAGAAGTTAGAAACGGTGCAACTGGGCGTTCAACAAGAGCAGAAGGTTTATGATGCTATCAAAGAGAGGTATACTGCTGCAGTAACAGAGCAGAGATGCTGCTGTTCTCTCTTAAAAGCTTTTCAGGCAGGTAATTTCATCACTTATAATGGTTATGAAAATTTTTTCAGTCATTTGAGAGAAGGAATGTATTGAAATTGTTTCTGTCATGGTTTGGACAGAAATGGTGCAAGAATACAGAGAAGCCACTTTGCTAGAAAAAGAAAATAAGCTATGTGTGCTAGTTTCCATGATCTAGTAGAACAATCAATTGTGAATTTGAAAGTTTTAAGCCCTGTTGCTCTCAGATCTGCGTTTTAGCAACATGGATGTCAATCTATGCTGCATGCTAATGACCTCATTGTTGCCATTGAATGCCGACCACTGCTACATTGCACACAAGTTAGTACAAAGTATTTAGGAGATAACTTGTTTGCAATAAATTTTATGCCTAAGTCATTATCTGAATTCAACGGAGTCTGCTCCAACAACCTCTCCGAGCCTTGTATTCCATTTGGCAAAAGAAAAGGATTTGATCTTGTCCCGAAAGTGAATAACACTGGATTGAGAAACACCTACTGAGATTTAAGCAGAAGATTTCGTTTCACCATACCGAGTGATGCCTGGTCCCAAATTTAAATACAGGTGCAGTGGCTTAGTTGAGTTGCATTTCCCTGGTGGGATGATGGTTGGTGAATCATTATACTTTCGTCAATATGCCACACAGGGTAGTTGGGCCATGAGAGCACTGTTTTTGACATTATTTATCAAGTGTTCTTATGGTCCTCCTTTGCTGCTTAACTTTGAATTTTGTCATAGAGCATTCAATTTTTCAGGAGGAACGAACAAGAAACGAGAGTCCTCGAAGCCCGAGTTTCGCCTAACTTCAAGTTGACATATTGAAGCATCATTTGTGCAGTCAAAGCTGCAGGTCACTTGCCTGCTGAATGTTTCTAAACAATACTGATCGAGTTATTAACGTTAGAAATAGTTGGGTGGAGATCAAATTTTTCTTCCTTAATCAAAGGCAAATCTTCAAAGCGTACCCCACTGGTATAGTATTTGTCTTGATTTTCATATGCAGCTAAATATCCACATTGGTGGTGCAAAACATTATTCACATGAATTGACACAATGACTGAGACATACTACAATTCTCATTATAAAAATGGTTTGCTGATGTCGCTGTTTAGAATTATTAGAATTATGATTTAGGGTCATACCTCCCTGGGTGAACTGTTAATCCGAGATATTTCTGTCTTCTTGGATAATGTTAATATAAGAGTTTAGAATGACAGCCATAAACATTATCCTTTGCATTGTTTATCTTCATCTGACAAGCGTGTTCAAACTTTTTGATTAATATTAAATAAAGTCATTACCTCACTGCATCATTGTTATTGTCATAATTAATATTAAAAGCAAAGGAAGCTTTGATTTGAAATTTTATCTAAAATATGACCGTCTTATTCTCTCGAAGTTTTACAAGTCACGTTTTGAAGAATCAAGTGCTATCAATGTTGTTAAATCAAAACTTGTCATATTAAAATGGTTTGAACCATTTTGTGTGATTAATGTTTATATATATATATATATATATGCATGCAGTATGCATGTATGTATTAGTCAACCTTTCACTTGATGATATCAAGCTCTTAAAAATCTTGGTTCTTGGCTTCTTGTGGCTTCCAGGTGTAATAATGCTTTGTTGGCCATTTGTCTAAAATGCCGAGAATCGAATCAGTCAGTTGGAACCCTCACGCTTTTTCAGAGCAAAAAATCTTACTCCAACTTGATTGAATTTCTCGTCCTACTACTTCCACCTTTCTAATCCTTCGCAGTTACCAAAACCGATTTTTGAAGTGGGAATATCATCCAGATTCTTCTTCTTTGGACAAAAATAGCGGGGACCATAAGATTACAGATATAGACAAAGGCAAACCTAGCCTGGGTTTTAGGTTTTGCTCAAGACTCAAGCCCAAGAGTACAGGGACACGTGACTTTTCTAGTTTTTAATTTAGTCATAAAATCTGTCATTTTATTGTAGGATTCATAATGCTGCCGTGTCCGAAAATTTTTTAAATATTTTATTTAGGTTTTGAATGGAGCTAACTCGATTTGAAAGATTAAATTATTATTTATAAATTAATAAAAATATTTTTATATTTTATAATTAAATTTAGATAAAAATATTTTATTATTAAATAATATTTTAGATCATTTTAAATCAAGTTGATTAAAATTAAAAAAATAATATTCAAAGCTCAATTAGGTTGGATAACTGAGGCGCGTAAACAAGTTCGTTCAGTCGGTTAATTCATATCCAATAAACTTTTCGAGCGCTGCACTAGTTTGCCTCACTAGCGATCCAAGTTTTGGTACATTTACAAATGAGTAGGGAAAATTGTAGATATTGAACTTAGCCTCGTTTCATCAAGCCAGATCATTGCATGTTGACGGTCTCAAAATTATTTAGTTTAACACTTGTCAAATTCATGAATATCCGGTGATCGTACATGTATAAGGAAATGCTCATCAAAAGGTAAGAACTAAGAAATATTATAAATACTTAAAGCTCTGTGATTGTTGATGATTTGTTTTTTAATATCCTTTTCACACTTATTTACTTGAGCATCGAAGTACGTTTTATTTTTTTCTATATTTTATCGTTAAGCGGATATCAACGATACATACGTAATTTATTTATTCAAATAAAACAAAGTGACCTAAAATCTATAAATTTGAAAAGAAATTCCCTCTTTTGGTGAAGGACAGCAAACAAGAATTGTGTTTTGTCGATTGCATTGCATCGCACCGACTGCAAAAGAAATTATTCGGATTGAAAATGGAAAGAATCTAAATTCTTGTACACTTTCCCTTACAAAATGCAAAGATAAGCCTTTCGCTTTCATTAGTTTTCAAATTCAAATGCACTATTTCCTTCTTGACCAACTATTGGTAAAACTAGAAATAATGATGGGGAAGGGATTTTTATTTTATTTTATTTTATTTTGCATATTTAGTAATAAGCCACCGCCATGAATACCAAGTCTATAAAAAGCAAATGGGTCAACACTTGACCCAAAGACAAATAAAAAGAGAAAATAAACAAAAAACCCTTTTCTTTGAAAATTTTTGTCTTTTATTTTTTCAAAGAGATATTAGTCTACGATAAAAGAAAATATTATATATATTAAAATTCAAAATCTATATTTATTAAATATCTTCTCTTAAAATTGATTATAAAACTAATTCGATTAAATCTTAAACTTGATTCTATTTGAAATTAATTATAAAAATTAATTAGATTAAATCTTGAACTCGATTCTTTATCTTTTTTTATGCCAAGCCATTCTAATTTATACCTAAGCTCAAAAAATGCTATACGTAAGTTTTTAAATTAAAAAAATATAAATCATATTATAAATACTCTGATAATATTTTAAAAAAAGACAATATATTTTAATAATTTCAAATAAACAAAATATGAAAAAAGTTTTTTTTATTAAAAAAGTTTGATTTTAACAAAATTTTTATTTGGATACCAATAGATAAGACAAGAAACACTTATAAAGTTGATGAAGATTTATATGATAATAATAATAATAAAAAAAAAAGTAGAAAAGAAAGACAATAATTGTAAAATAGTATGGTATTCATTCTTTGTCCGAATGCCGACAGAGCCCGATTTCTTAAGAGTATTTTGTCGCTGAGCGGACAAAAGTTTTTGGGTTTGGACTTTGGTGGGTTTTTGGAACTGTGCTTTGATTTGATGCTATCATTTCGCTTTTATAATTAAAAGGATGCAAACTTTATGATTACAAAACAAAACATGCAGTACTAGAGACAGGGACATGACCTCATAGTTAAAATTAACCCTAATTTGTTTGAGCATTTTTTTGTCATTTTTGCATGATTTGTATCTAAATTATATTGAATTTATATTTGATATATTTATATATTATTACTTTGTTGAAATAAAAATTATTTATATTTATTTTAAAAAAATTTTAATAACGTGACATGATTTAATTTATTAGTATTGTATAAATTTATACACTGTTAGTATATTAAATATAAATTAATTTTTTTAGTTAAATTAGCGTATGAATATAATCATGTGTATTACAGTTTAATGCATTTACTATTATATTTTGATACAATATTTATCATCGTTAGCTGATATTAATTTTTTTAAAAAAAATTATAAAGTCAATAAAAAAAAGGACGTGGTCCTCCCGCGTATTCAAATACATAATATTGAATCAAAAATTTAATATAATTGATTCATGCAATCGTATTTTAAAAATAACATTTAATAAATTTAAAATTCGGATTTCA
The DNA here is from genome assembly GCA_038382065.1 of Adansonia grandidieri. Classification (NCBI taxonomy): domain Eukaryota; kingdom Viridiplantae; phylum Streptophyta; class Magnoliopsida; order Malvales; family Malvaceae; genus Adansonia; species Adansonia grandidieri. The sequence goes on along the minus strand of JBBYHK010000020.1, from coordinate 2,544,360 downwards.
ATCTATTCTTAGACTATGGTTTTTTTTAAATAAAAAATATTAATAATATCTTATTATTTTTTGTACCCACATTTTTCATTAATATATTTCAAACCAACAACAATAATAACAAAATTAAAAATTAAAACAATTTACCAAATAATCAATGTTTGAAGTAATAACCAATTTCTTTACTTAATCAGTTGCATAAATATGCTTGAAGATTATTTCAAAGCACCTTTAATATTTAAGCTCGATAAAAACTTTAGTGATTAATTAAAAAAATTTAAAGTTACTTACACTAATTGAACGCAATTTATTTATTTATTTATTTATTTTTATATGCTACCATGAAAAAGAAACATCTAAAACCAATAGAGTTAAAAGGCCTGCAAGTGAGGATGCATACGTTTATGTGCTTGAATCTCAATTTCTAGATTCAAATGCTTAATTATTAAAGAAAGTGAGATAATTAAGGTATGGTAGAACTCTTTTTATATAAATAAAAAGTTTATGATTTAAGTTGAAAATTTAAGTCCAAACCATTAGACTATGTTTGGGAAGATCCATTAGAAGAGATGACGAAACTAGGATCTAGGGATATAGTGCAACGGAAAGTCCATCGTTTCACCACAATCCACATTTGCCCTCCAGAGTCCAAACATTGCTTAAAAGGTTCTTCTTTTTATAATATATATATATATATATATAATTTTTTACAAAAATTATAATTAAAAAACAAAAAAAATTATTACGAATATTAAAATTTAAATTTTAAAATTTAAACATACTTAATGTTATCTCGTAAGAGTGGCCGTGTAAACTACCTAACTCAATTTTAAGTTCAGTGCTCAGAAGATAAAACAAATCATCGCTGGACCATTTTTCTTCTAAAGATTCTTCTGACATTTGAAGTTTATTTAATTATATTATTTTTGGTGCTTGTATGATTAAATTAGTTGGAACATAAAACCCCTATTCACTCGTATCATAAAAATTAATAATATAATAATTCGTACATCTAATATTCAAAAGAGTCAAGTTTTTTAATCTCTTTTTTATTATTTCAATTATTTTTCTTTTAATTAAACGTTTTTTCTTTTTACGAAAGATGTTGAAATCCAAACATAAAAAAATATTAATGTGAGATTCAAACTCCAAATCTGTTTAATACCATCGTTTAAAAGCAATTATTTAAATTAACTAGATGCTGAAATTCTTTTAAATATTGATACAACATAATTACATTTATGGTTATAAATATTTTAGATAGCTCTTGGAGTTTTAAAATGCAAATCAAATTGACTAATATATATAATTGCTCCCTACATTTAGACCTGTGCAAGGGCCATCAGGTTGGACATTATACATGATTTTTATCAATTCGGGTTTAATAATGAAAAATATTTTATTTAAATTTAATTATAAAATATTTAAATATAAATATAAAAATTAATTTTTTAATTTTTATTAAACATAAATAGTCAATTTGAATAACCGAGCAGACTAGATCAAGTTGAATTTGATCTTAAAAAAAAAAATCTAAAATTTTTCGATCCACAACTTAATCCGTAAATACTCTAGTTATTTGTATTTCTTGTCAAAAATATTTTTAAATATGTGCCAAAACAAAGCTACGGGAAATTTCACATCAATACCAAATTTTCAGATGTATCTTATTCCCAATAACATTATTCTATAATATATATATATATATATATATATATATGAAAATTATTCCGGAGTACCCAATGCATATTTATAGTAAAAGGAACTATATCCATTTATAGATCAGTGCAAAATTACATCGTTTGGTATTTTTTATCTATCATTATAAAACTATTAACTGAATTGATATTTTGAATCGAATAATACCTATTTAATTAGAAAATTGATTTAAAAAATAAGCTACAAAAATAAAATATTTATGTGATTATATCAGTAATTTCATTTAAAAAAACTATTAGAACAAGTTATTTTCCCTTTTTTTTACATATTTTTTCACATTTTCAATTTTTTCAATTAGTTTTTTTTTTCACCCATAAAGTGGGTATTTTATAATCTAGTAAATTTGTATATTTTGTTAATCAAATCATTAAATTTTATAATTTATTTATATACATCATACATACTAAATTTCAAATAAATTAAAAATAATTAATTAATTATTTGATGATAATAAATTTTATTAATCCATATATATATATATTAAAAAGTTTATTGTTCTCGAACAAAATAATAAAAATATTAAATTGATTTAAAATTTTATATATATAATAAGTAAAAATAAATTATTAAATCTAATAAGTTCATAACAACCGTACATAAAATTATATTAAAAAAAGCGTAACATAAATTAATTTTATATAATGTAAGTTATTCTTACTTTAATTAGTAACCTCTTAGAGTAAATTTGTCTTAACCAGAGCAAACCCATGAGTTTCACTAACGATTAGATTTTTTCTTTTTTTAACTTCAATTTTACTTTTTACTAACTTTATAGTAAAAATATCGTGTCAAAAATATCAAGTACTCTTTTTTTTTTTTTTTAAATTTATTTTCATTATCCAACAGTTACAAAAATATTTGGTAAGAAATATTATCACAAAATACATTTCACTTTTGCATAAAATTAAAATTAAAATTAAAAGGAGGATAATTTTATTTAATTACAATTAGCTAGTTCTAACCAGCAACTTCCAAAGTGAAGCATTAAAATTCCAATATTTCCCACCATTAATGTTAAAAAAAAATTGCCAGCTTAATATTAAATTCTAATCAAAGAAAGAGCTTCCTCGAAATTCTTAGACTTAATGAGCACATATTCTTTCACTGTCACAGATCGGTATCTGGGATTTTCGCCAGAATTTAAGAGCTTTGGCAAAGGAGACACACTGCAATCTGTGGGTATTCCATAGAAGTAAGCCACTGATAACCTGTGACACCCATCTGGGTTCAGAACAGCTCGGTGAAGCACGCTAGGGAATCGAGCATTGGACAAAATATGCAAAAGATCGCCGACGTTTACCACCAGGGCGCCAGCGATGGGGAGCACCGAGACCCAACCAACCCCTTCTTTGAAGATTTGGAGACCACTAATGGCGGTTTGGTGAACGATGGTGAAAAGGGAGGTGTCGGTGTGCGGAGCTAGACCCATGGCTCGGTTTGGGTTGGGACATGGAGGGTAGGAGTTGAGCTGGAGGGCGGTGAAGGGTGAACCCACGTCCCAGTTTAGGTCTTCTTGGGAGATGCCTAACGATTTGAGGATGAGATATGTGAGTTGCTCTGCTAGGTCTTTCATTTTCTTCTGATACCTCTCTATTACATCGCTGTGTTGTATCATATGCAACAAAAGCCAAAAAAAAGAAGATAAAAAAAAATGGTGTAAGTTAGATGTGAGCTTAAGATCATTCAGCCCAACTTAAAACTATTAATTGTAGACCTTAACCATACTGGGATTTTAGCTAAACCTAATTTCTAAATGAGGTTTTGACTGACTGAGTTTGTAGTTTAGAACTATTAGTTAGCACACGCGATAATTTTGGGGTGGATCAAGTTCTTGGTTTTGCAATGTTACCAAAAGTTTATGAGATTCCAATTGTGATTCGAAATCAGGAGCAAACTAATATCACAATATATATATATATATACATATTTGGGATAACATGATTTATGTAGTTATTTTCTGAAGAAACATTTTTTTCCATATAATATTAGATAGTTCTTTTATCGAACTCTCACGAAACAGAGAACAATACCTTAAATAATAATTAAAATATATATATATATATAATCAAGACTTTAAGGGCGCTAATTCATAGGTATGCATTACCATTTCTTAATATATATATATATATATATATATGTGGAAGAAAAAGTGTGACACATAAATATGTAGTAACATTTTTTTAATGCAGCCTTATCAAAAATATATATATTCTTTAATTCAAACAGCTACTATTTGTATATACAGGTGCATTGCCTTACTTGAATGGTACTTGAAACACCATTAAGTAAAGTCCTAGATACTAAACATCCTCTATGCTCTTGAGAGGGGACATGGCTCATAAGTAAATTTGTTTAGGACTCGGAATTTTCAACTGGCCCATAGTTGAACAAGTTTTTTAAATCTTGAGTTTAAATTGATTTGATACGGCTTGATCGAAATTTATTTTATTAATTATTAAAATATTTTTATTTATTTTTAATTATAAAATATATTTAAAATATAAAATATTTAATTTTTTAAAATCCAACAAATATCTCAAAGGTCTAGCTAGATCAAATTGAGCTTTGAAAGGATAATTTTTTTATCATCCGAGTTTACTCTAACCAAACCATGGATAACTGTGCTCTAGTTAAAACCTATGAATTAATATAAAAATGATAACTATGATGAATCCAAAGTTAACTCTAGTAATTCATGTAATCACTTTTAAAAAAAAGTATTTAATTGATTTTTGAACTTCGAATCCTTAAAACCCATTCTTTTGTTCGTGGACTAAGACCTCCTTTCTAATATATATACATATATATATATATATATATAATAATGAGTGATAATTAAGTTGTACGTGTGCGTTATGTATCATTCTTAAGTTGTCTTTTCTTTTTATTTTTCTAGTTCAAATATTAAGAAATAATAAAACTATGGATAAAGGTTAATTAAAAGGGGAATTACGTCATTTTTGAAGGAAATGAAAACCTTGTTATATCAGACGCGGCTAATTATCATTGATTAGCATAAGCTTCTAGCTTTACTTAAAGTTCCATGAGGCAGCCATGCCAGATCAAGGACCTAATAATTGAAAAGGTCCCCCCACCCCTCTAATTGAGAATTTTTCTTGGGCAAAGAAAAAATCCGCTTTCACAATAATGAAACGGATCCATGTCAACTCTTGTTAACAAAGGGAGTTGCTTCCTCAAAAAAATGGAAGGAACAGATTAAGGTTCAGTGTGTCCAGGAAGCAGATAGCTAGATTGTACTTCTTTTATCTTTATTTTTCATCGAACTTTGTCCACGTGCATGCATGAAAAGTGCATGGACTTACCAAAAACGTGCATTGTCATTAGGCCAAAGTGCCCTAGCATGATCAACCGGTGAACCCATGATGGTAAACCCTTCATGCCACATAAACTTTGGGAAAAACGGGGATATCCGAGCTAGTCCATATCCAGTGGCGCCAGCTGGTTCGCGTAAAGCCTTCATCTTCTGCTGAGCTGGGAGAGAGAACAGCCGCCGAGTCTCCGACTCCAAATCTTCAAGAAGATCCAAAGGAATGCCGTGGTTAATAACTTGGAATGCACCCCATGCCTCACAAGCATGCCCCGCCTGTTTTACAGCATTGGGATCTTTAAGGTCGACGATCGGGATCGATAACCGGTGATCGGATGAGAAATCGTCGGACTTAGGCCACACATGTGAGTCGGGCACGGCACGGACGGAGTTAAAATCCAAAGGAATGATATGGCGGAGGTGGATAGGATGTTCTCTCAAGACTTGGGAGAGAGTAGTGGTCATGATAAGTTCAAAGAAAAAGAAAAAATAGACCAATAAACTAATAAACTAGGCTAGGGTTTTCTAAGTTGTGTTGATTACCAGAGCATATACAATTATATATACATAAAGATTATCGTGTATTTATATAGAGTTTATATTTGATATATTGACTATGTATGCATTTATATATTGTTGAAGAATCAAATAATATCTTATCATCAAAAGTTTTTTAAAATAAATACATATAATTTTATTTTTAATAACATCTAATTTATTAATAATGTATGGATTTATATACGATTAGTATATTAAATATAAATTAATGAAATTAGGTTATAAAAAAATGATATAAGATACAGGTGGGTGAGGGTGGCTGTTTGGACAGAATGTTGTCCGGATGTGAAATTTGGAAGGATTTGTGAGGGCTTGAATCAGACAAAAGAAGGAACAAAGAATGCAGAAAGTTGGGGCATCTCAAAAGACTGAAAACAGTTTTTATGTTCCATGATAAGGAAGTTTTTTATTTTCTTTTTATTTTTAAAAAATTTTTCAGTTTGCTTTTGTGGACAAACAGACATAAATTTGTCCACAAGTGGAAAATTTTGAAAAGGAATGCTTTATTTAAAGTTAAAATATAAACTCCTCCAATAACAACAATTGCTTGAAAAAAAAAAATGATTTAAGCAGCCGGTGTGTTTGTATTTCCTTTTGTTTCTTTTATCAAGGAGAAGATCAAGCCACCCAATTTGATGCTTATATCTGTCTAATCTACTTAATCAGAAGTTAATTATCAGATTAAAACTCTACACTAGGAGTTTGCATATATATATATATATATATTATACATATTATATATAAGAAATTAACATATGCTCTGTGTACCTATCTATAGGTAGAATCAAGATCAGGCATGAAACAAAATTGCTAGCTTAAGGCTCGGCCGACTCATTGGATCTAGAAAAAACTTGTTTCATTATTTAAAATATTTAAAAATATTTTATATTAATATTTACGTATTTTATCATTAAATTTAGATAAAATAAATTTTATTGATTAGACAATAATTTGGTCCAATCAAAATTTAAAATATTTGAACCCGATTTAATTTGAGTCAAACCCGTCAAATTGAATGAGTAATTCGACCTTTAAATATATATATATATATGCATATATATATATATATATATAAAACAAAGAAATGAAAAAATTAAGAATTTTAATGATGAGGTAAGAATATTAAATTAAAGTATATAAATGTAAATTCTTGACCAAATTTATTATTACTGTTACCAATGGCAAAAACATGATACAAAAGTCCGTTCTTAAGTATGTAAAGAAATTTTGAAAGTCATCGTGTCAACATTGGTTGTTGTATTCAAGCATAAGACTCGTGTATATATTAATTCCCACAATTGCTTCAAGCTAATACTAATAATGTTGAATTTTTTTTTTTTGGTAATTTTCTTTGTACAATTAGAATCATAGAATAAGAAAACACATTTATAAAAAAAATGCACATGTTTGACTGCATGATTAACATGAAAGTTGATTAATTAATTATAATCCATATATTCAACAAAACAAATTGATCCCATTTATATGTTCCTTGACAGGCACATGGGGTGGGATTATATTTGTACAAATTTTCGCATCTCTGATCATCTTTCGGCTTTCTTGGATTTGAGCATTTGCCAATCGAATCGAATAAAAGCAAGAAATTATTTGGCTTGTTGGACAATTTGGCTGGATCTCCAATTCCAGGGTGACATCGGCGACAGGGATCATTAACCTCAATATCACTAGCTGCTCTCTATCCACCGACCCATAAAACATGGCCACTCACATGGAATTAACAGGGGGAAATCATTTGGTCAGAGCTAAGACAACCCATTTTGGCACAGTTCTTAAATTTGAACAAAAGTTATACAGGGTAGGAATTTGGCCTTTGATTGCAGGCTTCACTAGGCTCCAAAAAACAGAAAGCATGCAAAAATTCTTATGTACGTGTCTCAGTCTGGCTGGTGGTTTCATGGAGAATATATAAAAATATATCTATATATATATTAAGGTTTAAAAAAAGGTTTTTTCTAAGTCAAAATAACAAATTATGAAGAAGGACAAAACCCAACTTCATTTTCAAAAGGAGAGGTGAAATTTTCACCGAGAGCTTTCAATATTTTCTCAGGTTGGAATTTTGGTGGGTGCAGGGGGTTGATAATGCCGTGGTAGTTTAGAAAACTTTAAGACATATTGAAGGGCAAACTTCATGTAGTCGTGGAAATAGACTTTTCACTTATTAGATTAATAATTTGTGTAATGTGTATACGTATTATTTTTTTTAAATGTTGATTGTATAAACATAAACATAATAAAAAAATTATTAAACATGTTAAAATTTTAAATATAAATATGACGTGTTTTATTTATTACAATTATTTTTGTTAATGTATTCAAAATTACTACCAACAAATTAAATAAATTGCTTATGAAGTCATGAGATCTTAAGGAAGTTACACGCATCGGTGCTTTTATTTTGGCATGACTGCTGGTGGAAGGGATAGATCTCCATTGACAAATTAAAAAGAAATCTGTAGAAAAAACTTCAAACCAATTATAGATTTTGAACTCATTACATCCGTGACCATAATCACGGTAGTCAATGTGGAAATTCCAAGGCAAAAAAAATTAAAAAAGAAATTCCTCTTCTTTATTTGTTTGGAGGGAAAGAAAATTTTAGAGATATTCACTTTGAAATTGGAAGTGGACTTCTCCTATTATAGTATTTCCGTACCAATTTTTTCTTTTGTCTTGAAACGCACTTCACGCTTCGGAATGTTAATATTTAGGAATGAGTATATAAATATATATATATTTATATGATGAGGAATCTATTTATATTATTTATATGATAAATATTTTAATAATCGATTATTAAATTTTTTAATAATATAACTATATTCGTTGTGTATATAAAATTTTAAATTGATTCGATATTTTAATTATATTTATCAAAAATATCATAGATAGATTCGAGAATTTTCTAACTTGGTGGTAATAGTTCTTTAGATAAGGTGTTATGATTGTATTCGGGTTAGGACAGATTCAATGACTCATTAGAGTTTTTTGCTTCAGTTTATTTTTGGATTTTTGCAAGGAGTTTCATAATTGCTTGTAATTTGTTTCTGTAGTATATAATGGCTTAGAAAAAAAAATAAATTTAAAGTTTTTACATTAAATAAATAATTAAATATTTTTAATTTATTTAAAATTCATATATACGATCTATATGAATAAAACATGAAACATAACGATCAAGTTAACTAAATAAAAATAGTATAAAATTATGAAAATATATACAACATTTAGTATATATATACTTTAAATGAGCACCGAAAACTGTTATGGAAATAAAAAATCACAATATGTAGAGCTAGCCATGTTCTTATAATATGTATATATAGGGCATATCAACAGTAATGGATAAATTATATTCAATAGACTTCAAGTTATTTTAAATTCTTTAATTTGATTAAATCCTGCCACAAAAATTGTACTCTTAATCTTAATTAAGATCACAAAGATTCAATGGATCAAAACGAATAAACATACGGGCATTGAAACTTCAAAATTGGTAGATGCATATATACTATCGAAAAACAAAAGCTAAATTTGTAAAAACATAATTGAAACAAATCAGACCGAAAGTTAAATTGGTAAGATTTTTAAATTATCCATCAACTAGTTTAACCAGTTAGATTAGTCGAACTAAATGATTTTTAAAAAAAATAAATATTACATAAGTATTAAATATAATAAATACTTAATAAAAATATATATTTAGCTAAATGATATAGTTTTAATATAGATCAAATAAGTTAAAAGTTTAAATCTCTAAATAAAATATATATTTTTTAAAATATTAAAAATAAGCTTAAACTCGTATACTAGATTAGTCTAGGTATGAATTCTTGATTTAATTGATTTAACTCATTGATTTAATCTAATTTTTTAACAATAATTTAAATTTTTTTTATGCACCCTCAGTAACCATTTTTAATTTTTCCGAACTATCATTATTGGAAATTTTAAACTATACAGGTCCATTACGATTAATTCAATAAGGATTTGCAAACGTCAAGGCATGCAAATTAAAGCTAAACCCAATTCAGCTTTGGACGTCGTCAAATCAGCCCAACAAGCTTAGTTCAAAACTTCAAGGATTCGAGATTTTGAAGAAATTCTGTTGCCCTTGAGAACAAAACTTTGCACAAAGAGGTTGACTACGTTGGAATTAACTCGAATTATTATTTATTAATTAAAATAATTTTTATTTAAATTTAATTATAAAAAAATATTTTTATTATATTTTAAATTATAATTTAGGTCATTATGATAGGCTGTGTTAAATTTAAATTTAAGTTTAAATTTTAAATTTTTTTTAAGTCACAATCCAATCGATGCCTATGGGTAGGTCAAATTGCGATGATTATAGCTTATTCTTTTCAATCCATAGTATCCCTTTATTTTAGAATAGAAATTGAGAGAATGGCTTAATTGATACCATCAAAAATCCTAGATGAAATCAACATAATGATACATGCATTTACGTATATAAATAATATAAAAGTTTCAGTTAAATATCATTTTAATTATTCAAAGTTTTCCTATTATTTTATCCGATCATTTGATTGTATGATTGATCCAAAAATGTTGCTCAAAAAGTGAAATAAGAATTTACTTTTTCCAAAATCATTTGGAATTGTTAAACACTTTGAGCAGCCAAAATTAGAAATGAGTTGAAAGAGACTAAAATAGGATGGAGAAAAAAATCGAGCAAATCAAAACTCGTTTCGTAATGTTTGATTCAATTTTGGTTTCAATTTTTATTAAATTCAACTCGATTTTGGATTTGGACAATAATTGAATATATTAGATTCAAATTGATTTTTGGAATATAATAAAAATTATAATCATTCGAACCGAATTCTATTTTATTTAATTTTAGTTAATTTTTAATTTTTTATAATATAAAAATAAATATTTTATTTAAAATAATTAAAAATACTATAAAAAATATTTTTAAAACTATAAAAAAAAAACTGATGAATCAGTAAAATTTGAACTAGTAAAACTCAATTTGGATTTCGACCATATATGATATTTGATTCGACTTCAATTCGGTTTTCCAAAAGACTATAATACTACACAGTGCAGTTTTTTTCAAAACCAAACCAAACTGTTATTATCATAAATTTAAATGGGAACATGTTATGGTCAATATTTTGCAGTTTCGACTCTCTTTGCAGCCAATGTTTAACTTAATCGACCATGATAATATTAGTTATGTCCACAACCGTGATAAGCATGATGCAAATGAAAACGTGTCTGTAATTGATCACCCCTAGACTAAATCATCTAAGAGCAAATTAAGAACAGATGAATATGGCTTAAACAGATCTGCATCTGATGGTTAATTGACAATCCAGTTCTCTGCTCTATAAACAAGAAAGTACTCCCCCAACTTCTCTTTAATTCTAAAAAAAAAGAGAGATAATAAATGCAGAAAATTCAAAAAAAGAAGAGAAAAAAAAGAAGCTGAAGCATTGGTGACATAGACAAGGGAAGGATGCCTTCCTAATAAGCCCAGGCTAATAGAATTGAAGCTCTTTATACGTCTCTTTTATCTTCAATACTAGGTTCTGCTGCTTGAACTGGATTTCTTGCATCTTTTGCCATACCAATGGAGCTTTGTGGAACCCCTACATTCCCAGAGAGCAGTAATTAAAACCATAAGCAAGCTAAAACTAGAGCATCTCTTTATCAATTGTGGAATCATATTCGAATCCCGAGCCAGTTGAATTTATGTGATCGTGATTGACAATCCAAAAAACAGGCCGGGGGGTGGGAATAAAAAAGCAACTCATATGGAGTTGGGAGAGAAAATAGAACATGTTTTCTTTGTCATGCTAGGGAAACCACTAAAACATATCGATGCAACCAAAATGGAAACACCAATGATCTATGTACTAATTGCGGAAGTAAGATCACCTGTTTGTAACGAGATTTGTTCACTAGAACCGGTTCCTCGACTAGTATTACCTGCAACAGCTATCCTCCCTCGAAATTCCCGTGACAAAGCCATGCTTCCCACCACTTCAGGTTCCCCGCTGGCTGCACAATTTTCACTAATTGGCCTCATAGCGGATTTAGGAGAATAAGTTGTCGACCAAGATCCTCCATTTGATCCAGCCAAAGTCATAATTATGTCTGCCTGAAATGACAATGCAGCAAACAGTGGTCAAGAACAGATATGTATGTTAAGGAATTCAAGTTAACAAAAAATTCGGGGGGGGGGAAAAAAAAAAAACCCAGAAAAGTTACAAGAACTAGAGTATGAACATGTTTAGCTTCAAAGGTTCGAAGCAGAAGTATACTGTAGATAGGCATAATTCATGTGTTTAACCAAAAGATGGTACACAGGAAGCTTCGGATTTCGTTAACCTGATGTATAGTAAAAGAACTAGCCTTGTTTATGTGATCGCACCCCCTTGGTACATTAAAGTGCAGCATTTTCTTCATTCATAAAATACAAAAATATGTGATTAAATAAAAGGCCTTTTTTCTAACCAAAACAAGAAGAAACAATAAAATGGAATTAGAAGCGAAATAAAAAACATCAGCTTTCAAATTCTTACAAACTCATTTTAAACCGAGTACCGACACCAGAAGATAGACATTTTAGAATGTTTTATGAGAAAAAAAAGACCCAGTCACCACCGTATTAAAGCAGAGTCATTTTTTGGAATAAAAACAGTACTCTGTACCATGACAATGAAAATTTGAACAGGAAAGTGACTATAAATATAATCATTCACTAAGATAACTAACAATATGTTGGAGTATTTCACAATGGCATACTACAAAAGCCGCTGCTAAGTAATACTAGAGCAATGTGTACTCTTTTGGCTGCAAAACAAACATATAGAAATTTACGAGTTAAATTCAGTGATTAAGGGGGGGGGGGGGGGGGGGGGGGGGGGGGGGGGG
>JBBYHK010000020.1:2507520-2531824 GCA_038382065.1 Adansonia grandidieri | reverse complement strand
GAGAAGTTGACGGGTGAAATTCAGGGGTTAAACCCCCCCCCCCTCCCCCCCCCCCCCAAAAAAAAAAAAGTAATCTCCTTATAGGGCCTTGGCATTCGTACAAATCATGGAGGCCACCAACTAGGCTGCTATCCACTAGACTAAATTCGGAAAGAGCTTAAGGGTCAATAGAACTCTAAATTAAGAGGGCTCTCTTTGGTTAAGCAGCTCTTCTATATATTCGTTTTACATTTAGCAGATAAACTCCTATATTTTGGCCTTCACTTCCTTGAAATGATTCATATTTAATTATAAGTAGATTTTAAATAACTCAATAGATAAGTTTCAATCGCACAGAACAGCGGCAGAGAAACAGGAGAGAAAAAAACTGTAGATCCAAGATGATCATGCTCCAAATAATAGAAAAACAGAAACGTGAGACAGCAAAATTGCTTAGCAAAGAGGTATAGGAAGATTAAAGTAAGAACAAGACCAAACAACGTCGGTAAATTAACAAGACAGAATATTATTTGTTTTTATGGAAAAAGTGGCGAACATCTATTAGTTATTGTTCCCAAAGCTAATCATCCCTCGAGTGAAAAAAAAAAGTAAATAATTCAAAATCAATTGATCATAATGAATGAATTTCAGTTTCCCAGAATTATATTCCTCTTTTATGAAGAAAGTCGAAGGATCATCAATGCCCTTCACGTCAAATGACATCTTTTAGGATTATGTGAAACAAAATGTTTGAAGCAGTGAAAAGAAGTGCAGCTGAAAACCAACCCTCTTTGAGCTTCAAAACTATAATCATAAAAAATAAATTGGTTTCCCATAGCTCTAAGTGGAGCTCAACAGAATGACTAGCAGACACAACCCACCAATTGCGGAAAACAAAGTATAACTGACAACATAACCACAGCTGAGTAACTCAAGTAGCAGGATCATCAAAAGTTGCATGCAATTATAAACTCAACTGAAATCTTCTACGGTAGCAGATCATATCAGGCTTTCAAGAAAACCTTATCTTTTCTGCAATAGAACGTAAGTGACTTCTCCACCCCCCCCCCCCAAAAAAAAAAAAAAAGAAGAAGAAGAAACAAAAAGCTCCTTTATATCACCCCAAAAAAAGAGAGAAGGGGCCAATACAAGTTAAGACAACTTAAACCTGACATAGCCATGTTTTCTTTTAAGGCAATGCGCTGACTTACTGTCAGTATCTCAAAGACAGAAAATGGAGTGAAAAAGGAAACAAAAGTTGAAGAAACTTTGGAAAATCTCGGTTGAATTCAAATTCCCAAGTCTGTAAGAATCTCCAATTACATATAAACACACACGCCCCCATAGCTCATGATCCATACTATTAAATCTCAGATAGATACTAAAATCCAGCATATACAGAGCCAAATCACAAAGCCCTTTTTCTAAACTTCCATCAAAAGTAACTACACAAACTTATGCAGCAGTCCTCCATAACAAGCTTTGATGGTATTTCGTATGTTGTGTGACCAAGGAACAGCAGTAGCTTCATTTCCTAAAGTAACCGACTGCATAAACCCAGGATTATGATGTGATAAAAATGAACAGGAGCTTTACTCCACTTTTCAGTATCATGTTTCAGTAAAAGAACTCCTGAATAAAAATGTCATGCTTCTAAATTTGGAAATTGTGTTTTATCAGTCCTCCTATATTGGTGAAAACACAGCATGCTATCATCACAAGTCAGCCACATTGTGTCACCCTAAACCAGCCACTTGAATCAACAACATACTCTGGAGAAAGGAGCATATCACAGGTTCATTCCTCCTATTCTCCGTGCCTACTATGGATATCAAAAGAATGACAGGCAATCTCATCCGATGTTATGATGACATGTAAACTTTCAGGAAACATCTAAGCTGTGAAATACATAGTTAAGGTGGCAGGGCTACCCTCAGGTTACATTATATATGATGCCAAGCTCAATGGCCCTCTTCTGCAAGACTATTGACTCAACCAGCAACAGAGAAATTTTAAGACTAGTTGCTTGTGCAATTCTATGGATTATATTATGACATAGCCTAGCCGATCTAGACCTAAATATTCAATTAGATGAAATACTTGAATCAGATGGTGTTCCTCATAGCCATTCACCACGAGCTTTATGGAGGACAATTGAAATTAAAAAGCTAGAGGTCCATTGGCAAACAACAAGAAACCAACCTTGTTTGGATGCACATCATCAAAGACGTGAGCCTGACCAGCATAAAATATAGTCATTTGTCGGCCGGCAGATGTTAATCCCTGTCGACTGCCAGCACAACAGAAAATACAGCATTCATTATCTGTTTTTCTTTTTTCTCTTTCCAGAGCACAACAGTCAAAAACAGGAAACAAAAACTATATTGAATTCACCTCGAAGGAACTGAAGATTCTGGATCTGAAATATGAGCCCCAGACTTTGGCCTGCCCCCACTTGGCATTAACCCAGATGAGTTTTTTTCAGTGGGAACACCACAAGCATTGATAGAGCTTAAAATTCCAGGGCTTTTAATTCCAGTTCTAGATCCTTCGTCGGCAGCAGCGTGAGAGATAACAGAAGGACCAACAGTTGTATCCTTGAACCTGTTTGATGATACTTGATGCACAAAAGGAGCAAAGTGACCACTGCGTGAAGCATACTGAGGTGCAGAGCCTATAACGGGGACAGACTGCTCCCATTTGGAAGCACTGCCTTCAGGTCTGCTACCAGTAGGAGCCTGTAGTATAAGAGACGCCGAAGAAGGCTTCATTGACTGCACACCAAGGAACACTTCATCCTCCTTGGACCTTCTAGGTCGCTCTCCCCCAGCCCCATTATGGAGCACCTGAATACAAATATAAAGAAAAATATTTAGTAAATATAAATGACTACCAAAAAATGGAGCTTCTCCTTCACTTAGAGAAGAGAAAGGTAAAACATGGTAAAATATGACAAATACCTTCAAATGCAAGCTCTCAAGAGATTCACGACCCATAAAACCCGAATCTGAATTACTTCTCTTACTTCCGATCAATCTGTTGCTTATCTCTGGGCCGGAAATTTCACTCCTTGGACCATAGTACGGAATGCCTTCAAGATGATTTCCCACCTGTCCTACTAATTGATGAGAAAATAGATCAAAATTTAATTGTGATAGGTGTAATCCCAATTCAGAAAACACAGGTATTTTCAAACTTATCCCAACTCAGCAGTACAATTACTAGAAACATGCCTGAAGATTAAGAGTGTCAACCTACTGAGATAAAAAGCATATCATTATGAGCAAATGTACAACAGCTATCTAGCAACACGTTCTGCTTTGTTAAATATTGCACTTTTGTAATGAGATGTTTCTGAGGAAAACAAAAACATGTCAACCTATGTTGCTCCGACTCTTCGTATTTTTGAAGTACCCATGTTTGACACATTTTCGGACATGGCAGTGGAGATATGACCCTCTAAAAACCCACCAAATACACAGAAAAACTTAGATAAAATTGAATATACCCTTGTCATACCCATCTCTAACACTCGCAACCAAGTTCGAGTAAAGGAGGCATCAATGCCTTTTACCCACAAGAGATAACTACATAAGGTAAAGAACTAAGACATTGCACAACAGCATTTAATAGATAAAGTCATCAAACACCATAAAGGCTTAACCTACCATAAAATAAAAGACAAAAATAAAAAAGCAGACAAATCAGAGAACTAAAAGTTCTCTTCTGAAAATGAAACCATGACTCCTTATTTTATACAGCTATCTTAGCCCCAAGTAAAATAAGGGGAAGAAATAATCAGAGAAAATAAAACACAGAGATAGGTGACCTTGGGGAGGAGATACCAACCCCATTGCTTACCTTACAGAAACTAATCCATCACAAAGACACCAATCCCAACCATGAGAGTAAAACTTACTACTTTAACAGCTAAAAATAAAGATTTTTAAGCCTTAAGCACTAACAGAAACCAAAAATCAAAACTACCCATCAAACTATACGGCAAGAATTATACTTCTCACATTCTGAAATTCCCTAGTGAGATAATATACTCAAGAGTTTTTCACATGGAAACCAACCCTCAAAAACAAGGGGAAAATGAAAAAAAAAAAAAAAACCAAGTAAAAGTATCTAAAAACTAAAATCAAAGCGACCCTATTTACATTACAGCTTTGAAAAAAGGCGAGAAAAAGTTTGGAGTGTGAGATAGAGAACTAACCAGAACCCAGATCAGAGGTAGAAGAGATGTGTCCACGGCCAGCACCGCCACCGCCGAAAGAGGCACCAACGGAGGCTGAAGCAGAAGGGGAAGCCTCTGAAAACCTTGCATCAGTGGCCTTGGGGGCTGAAACGACGGCGGAATCTGCAGCTTTCATCCCCAGGAAATCATGAAACATTGTTGGCTTTGCTTGTTGTTGGTGCTGCAAATGAGTAGAAGCGTTGTTAGTGTTCGCATTGTTGATGTTGGTAGTTTTGCTTTGCTGAGACATTTTCAGTACGGCCATCCCATCACCATCATCATCATAACCCATATCTCCACATCATCATCACTCTTCTGATGTTGCTGCTCCGCCATAGCCTAGCCTCTCTCTTCTCTCTCTCAAACTCCTTTGTCAAAAAAAAAAAAAGAAAAAGAAGAACTGAGAAAAAGAGGGCACGATTTTTGATAAAGATTAAAAAAATAAAAAAAAAGAAAAGGTAGAAGAGAAGAGAAGAGAGAGAGGGTAAGAAACTGAGAATCAAAGTCTTTTTAAGAGAGAGAAGAGAGCATTAAAAAGCAAAAGGTTCTGTGTTTTTTTTTTTTTGGGGGGGGGGGGGTTTAATTGAAGGGTATCTTCTTCTTCTCTCTCTCTCTCTCTCTCTCTCTCTCTCTCTCTCTCTCTCTGATTGATCAGTGTGTCTGAATGTTGGGTTCCTTTGTTCCAGCACCAATGTCTCGGCTTCTGTCTTGTAGTTTTTTCAGGTTTCTTACATGATGTTAGGCCAACAATGAAAACATTTGTTTTCTTTTTAAGGGAGAGAAAGAAGTGAAACTAAAGATGGGTAATGGAATCATTTTATCCGCAATTTTTTTTTTTACGGTAATTCAATAATTATTTAATTATAATATAAAATTACACAAAAATTTATGAATTTTATATAATATTTTTTAAATATTACGTAACACTGCAAATTATCTTTGATATGCTTACGCAAAAGTCCACTACGGATTCGGCACAAATGACGCAGTCCATCACATTTTTATCCCTTAGTGCTAATTAACTTACCATCATTTGAAGGGAATTGGACCCAAGGCGAAGAGGGAATTTTTTTTCGTAAAACCTATGGTTTTGATAATTATTTACTTTATTTTATTTCATTTCCTCCATTAAATTATCTTTTTATTTTTTATACTTTATATATATCTTTACATATATTATATGTAAAAGAAAAGTGTAATCATTAAATTTACTTAAAATAAATTAAATAAAACAATTTTATACCTTTATTTTAAAAATATTGTTCACAATTAAATTATAATATTATATCTAAAAAAATTCTAAAAATTAATAGGGACAAAAACGATATGATCATATCCATACAAGAATTTATTAAAATATATATATTTATATATCTCCATACAAGAGAAATTGATATTAATATTTCACCATATAGGGTGCTTATTGCAATTTGCAACTCCTATTTTAACACCTTTTTTAATTTAAAAAAAATTGTTACCAAATAGATAATAAATTTAGATTTTTACTGTATTTATAATATATGTACTTTGAGCTTTTAAAATTTAATAATGTTTTATTATTTAAAAACTCTAATTAAATTTCTTAATTCTTATGATACAATAACGCAAGCTTTTTTTTAAAAAAAAAAAAAAAGGAAAAGTGTTGGCACTTTAATTGAGTAAATTAATTGCTTGGAAATGAATGTTATTAGCAGCTAATCAATCGAAAATGATTGTGATTCTATGATTTCGTACAAAGCTAATAATGTTGTTTGTCAACATGTGTTTAATGTTTACAAACAGTTCTTCATATATATATATATATATATATATGAACTTAAAAAAGGGTTCTTCAATGGATACTAAGTAGTATTACTGAGGATTTTAATTACTCTTTAATATTAGAAAGTGTTCATTTGGTTAAATCGGTTAAAATCAAATTCGAAACTATTACTAATTGAATTTTTTTTTTTTTTTTACTTTTATTAGTCAAATTGAATTATTCAAAAATAAACTTTAACCAATTGAAATATTTCAATTAATTTAATTTGTTAATTAAATTAGCGTAATTGTAAGTATTGTTACCATCAATAAATTAAAATTACTGACTTAAAATTTTATTTTATTTTTTGTAATTCAAATAAATATAATCATTTAATAAATATTCATATATCAAATACATGTAAAAAAAGCATACATAATAAGTTAAAATTTTAACAATAATAAAACTTAAAAAATATCTAATAAAAATTAAAAATATAATATTTTATATAGTTTAATTAATTTAACTATTTTTATTATTTTTAAGTAATCGAACCAAATAAATCTATAATTAAAGAAGTCTCTAAAATCTCTATATCCATAATTGATTGAATAATCAAATTAATTTCGATTTTAGTTAAGTAATTTGATTTTAACTGAATAGCGAACATTCCTAACCATAATTAAAGTAACTTAATATGCAATGATTAACCTGAAAGAATTTAAGGAATATTTATGTCATTAATTTCTTGAAAGTACGAAAAATGTTGGATAAACGGTAACTTCATAATCATAACTGTCTTAAAAATCTTATGAAATTTGTCATTTTACAATTATAAGTCTTCATATTTCTATTGAATCTAAATAAATTTTTAGCATTTAATTTATATTTAAATAATTTTTTAATATTTAATTTATACATAAAATAAATTTTTAATTTTTAATTCAAACCTAATTAAATTCTTTAAAAAAATTAAAATTTCATTTGAATGCGATACAAATTTGTAAGATAAAAGATAAAATACAATAATTTAAAGCCTCATTTACTATGTTCTCTCGTTCTCAAATTTAAATATTAAAACTTTTAAATTAAACATCTAAGCCCTAATTTTTGGTCAGAAACTAGCATCGTTAAAAAGTAAAAAAAAAATAGACTTAAAATTAATTCAAATCTTAACATTGAAATATTTCCTTCGTTCTTAAACTAAGGCCTCTTTCATTAAAAAAAGAAAAATTGGGGAGTGAAAAGTGAAGATGGAAATATGGAGGGGTTAAATAGCAAACACATGCGAAGGAAAGGAGTAAATTGTGGGCGAAAAGAAAGTTGCCGCAATAAGGGAAGGGAGAGGATTAGAGGAAATCAAATGGGGAGGAGGCCGGGGGGGTGGGGGGTGGGGTTTAATTAATTAATATAATAATAATATATTGGAACATTTGTTGACTGCTCTGCTCCCACCACCACCACCGCCACTTGCCTTTTCCCACTTCGGCCTCCGTGTAAGCCACTTCCACTTCTTTCCTTATCAGTTAATTCTCCACTCATGTCACTTACCGTACAAGTCCAATAAAATATATAATTTTTCTTTTAAAATTATTTCCTTCTTTTCAAAAGGTAATGCTCATTGCTAGAACCACTTTAGATTGAACCAAACACTATAATTTAAATTGATTTTTAATTTTTTATTTAATTTAAAAATTAAATAATATTAATAAGTGATCATAATTATACTAAAAATACTAATTAACATAATTGGAAAACAATAATTATACTAAAAATTGTTAAGTTTTCCCTATCTAATTGCTTTTAATATGGTAAACTTCTCGGTAAGATCCTTCTACTGAAATTTCCACTTCAAGGTTGAAGATTTCGGATAGAGGGCAAATAGGAGAGTGACAGCTCTTTCTAATGTTCCTATCCATCCATCTAATTTCCTTTTTTTTTACCGTTTGAGTCACTCAAAGATCATAGTTACCGGAGCTGTTACTTTCAGGGTTTTCCACGTTTCAAACATCAGCTTCCCAGATGGACCAAAGATTGAAAAGACGCTTCAATTCATACTGTAAAAATAAAAAATATATATAAAGTTTCTTTCTTTTGCATTTTGCTGTTAACTTTTAGTGCTTTTAAGTTCGAAATCATCTATTTCATACTGTTAACCTAAAGTGCCCAACTCGCATTTTTGAACTAATTAATTTAATTTATAAATCAAGTTTTACCTCCTTATTATTATTATTATTATTATTATTATTATTATTATTATTATCTTAAAAAGATGAAATTGTGAAAGCAAGTAGCTGGACCTTAATGCACTTAAAATTTTAAGAATTTTGCATAAAAATACTTAAAACTAGAACTTTGCATAATTTCGTGATCATTCGAAAGTCCGTTACATTATTTATTTTATTAATAAAATATTATTTTTTATTTTATAAATTTTTATAATTAAATTTAAATAAAAATATTATTTTTATTATTAAATGATAATTCGAATTAATCTAATCTGAATTCTCGAAAACCAGTCCGAATTTTCAAAAACCTTTTCAGAGTCTCAATCAAGTACGACTAGGATGAGCCAATGGCTCGACGATAGCTCTATTTGAAGCTTGAAAAAAAAAAAAAAAAGGAAAGAAAAAAGTAATATTTGTTATTGTTGTAGTAGTGCTCATTAGATACCTATTTATTCAAAAAGAAGAAAGCCTTTGTTCATACATCTTTATTACTGGAGTTAGAACACAAATCATATTAAAAAGCCATCATCTCTTTCACCAACCTAGAAACCTTGTCTTTAGTTGCTTTCATCATTTAATGACATGTTGGAATGGTTATAATAAAGTCCAATTAGCCAATTTGGAGAGAAGAATGCTATTTTGAATTGCCGTTTAAGTCATTTTAGTGATGTCATGTGGGTGCCACAATTAAATTTAACAAATTTTAGACGCGAAACAAAAATATAACAAGAACAAAACATATTTAACATACGTATTATATTCGTATTTAAAATTTTAACACATTCAATGATTTGTGTTGCGTCCATATTTGAACTAACAAAAAAACAACACGAAACACGACATATATTCATAAATTAACAAATCAAACCACAATATCTGAAGGACAGGAGTGCATAATAATTAACACATTTAGAAATTAGTGTGCTACTATATATATATATATATATATATATCTAAAAGGAGAGGCACCTAATCTTGTTTTCGAAGAGGCATCAACAATTCCACTAGTTTATTTATTTATTTATTTATTTGGGTCATTTTTTTACGTATGAAGTAAGATTTATCAATGTCAGGACTTTTGAACCTAAGATCTTTCTGTCATTATCAGCATGGATTACTACATTTTCCTGTCAAATCAAAGTGAAAGGAGGAGGAGAAGAAAATTACTATCAAGTTAGAATTGTCAATGTCTTAATTTCAACTCATTTGGCTCTATAGTTATATTTATATATATATACACACACACACACACACACACACAGCATTTTAGTACAATGAATAGGTTTTGAATTTTGATGGAAAACGAAAGAATGGAATCTTGAACCTTCTCAATTAGAGGTAATTAAATCACATGTAACATGGACATGGACATCTCATGTAGTACATCTACAATCTATGTTGCTCCACTTTTTATTTTTTTTTAAAAATATCTATATGCGATACTCATATCTAACGCATATCTAGACATCATGCATACAAGAATGTGAGTCTCCAATGACCTTCCAAATAAATGGAAGAACTTCGAAAGGAATTCAATAAACCCATGTTGGATACATTCTTGTATCTTACACTTAAACCTAAGTCCGAGTAAACTAAATAACAATCAAAGTCCAAATGAATAATCTATTCAAGTGCAGCATTTGCCCACAACTATGATAAAACCGTTAGGGAGAGAGATATCATTAGTCTACACTATACAGCTGCTCATAACAGATAAAATCAATGAGATGATGAGAAGAATCAATGATGTAATTCATATGGCAATCAAACCCCACCAATAATAAGCCATCACATCTTTTGAAATGAAGGAACAAGTTACCCTATGTGTAAGCGGTTGCTGTTTCTTGCACCCTTCCAATATTCTTGTCTGGACCATAGGATACGTCAAAGTCTTTCAATGGATCAGATTCCTTCTCGGACCCCACGGGTGTCATGTATCAGATACTCCAAAATTTCACCTCCGTAGGGTCATGCAGATGCATGAAGTTGATGATTGAGTGACAACTATGAGGATTAGAGTTACAGCAAGCGCAAAGAAATGAAAATGTAATCAAGAAAGGATGCAAGGAAAACAGTTCAAATGATTTCCAAACCATGTAATACACCAAGCTCACAAAGTTGGCGTAGGATAAGGCTAAGTTACTTGGACTCGGATGTGAGTGTTGGATATGGGTATGTGTCCCACATGGGTATGCTCAAGTTTTCTAAGTTTCTCCATGTATTTGGAGGGTCTTTGATCAAACCTAAGTACAGATATGCATTAGAAACGAGCATCTGACATAAGTAATTCAAGAAAAATGAAGAGTCAAAGCAATGTAGCAATAAGGCACTATATGCCTTGTCACCTGACATGCCTTTGACATTTCTTAATTCCAATATTATTAACATTCAATGTTTAAAAGGGAGGAAAAATCCCAAACAGGATACATCTCCATAGCACTTTTCTCTTAAATACTGGATCCAAATAGTAACAGGTACACATTCTTTGCACTAAGTATGTTTCAACACTGAACAGGCACCAAGTGATGAGCAGGAAAGCACCATCTTTTGCTTAAAACCCCCTTTTCCAGGACTGAAATTTTAAACCAAATTAAAGTGTAACTTACAAAACTTTTACAGTGGAACACCAAATCAGGAAACATTATCATTAATGGATATCATAGAAAGCATAGGTAATCACTGAAACGACAAGGTTTAATAGCCTAGTCTTATTAGGTGCTTTAACAGGTCCTGTTTTCTGCAAATGCATGTGGTATAACAGAAAGACAGTTGATGCAACAAATACATAATCTGGCAAAGGCACAATGCGGATGCAAAGCAAAACCATCTTCATATGCCCAATTTCTGGCAGCTTTACTGAAGATATTAGTTAAAATAACCTGAGACAAAATAATTCCTGTCAAAGGAATTGTTTAGTAAGGCTACGTTCTTTTTTGTTGGACCGAACTTTAAGAAAGAAATGAACAGTTCCTATAATCAGAGAACCTTTCCTCCTTAAAGGGTCCATGGTGCAAGGACAATTCATATATACTAGATAACAGGGCCCATCAAGTTGACGATGTAATGTAGGTAACTGTGTTGTCTATGTAGGGCCAAAATTTTAAACAAGACCTTACTACTTTGAGCACGTAATAGGGCCAGAGTTACACAAAGCAGAAGAGAGAGCAAATAACTTTAGTATCTAATACGTATAACAGTTATATTGAAAAAAAGAAATACATATAACAGTTTGGGAAAGAAATTTGGACACTTTAGCTCAGGGAAAAGGTGATACGCTGATAGCTTGCTTGGTTTAATGAGACAACATCTATAGACTACATATGCCAAGTTTAAAAGAAAGTATAACCATTTCAAATGTAGTTTAAGTCTCATTTCGTTGAAGTGGGAAAACCCCCAAAAAAATGTACATAGCATGGTTCTGCAATTTAGAAAAATGAAAGTATAATTTATATCTTACCCGCATCCCACATGCAGTTGCTTTTCTCAAGTCAAATCCAAGAAAACAGATATGGGATTCCTTCTTTGACAGTGAAATAGTGAAACTGACAAAAGAAGAGTTGGTGCTACTGCTAAGTAATTGCAGCCTCAAAAATCCCTCCTACTCAATTTAAAATAAAAAGCAAGAGCTCAATGCATCCTGTCCTCTACATCCCAAAAATCTTTTCTATCATCGTATCCTCTACATCCCAATATGTGCAACATAAAAATGGTCTCTCATTTTCATCACACTGCTTGTGATCCTACACTCCAAGATATACATGCTTCCAAAACAGTACAAAACATGCTACCTTAATCACAAACAGAGTGCTCCACAATCAGTCTCCCATAAGTTTTCCCATAGTTAACAGAAGCCATCTAACATCAGCTGAATCAAAATTCATTTAAGCCTGGTACATTGTTGTCATTTCGCTTGCTCTTAGGCATTAACTATTCATACTTGTTTCTTTAGCTCTTTTCTTGATAATCTCAATCAATTGGCTTGCTGTTGATACAGCATTTGCAGATAATGTTCTATGCTTAACAAGTTCTCTCGGATCATTACATGTCTTTAGCATATCAGACATTGTTTCAGCTTTCCGCATTATGGATGTCCTCCTTGCTCGTGATGAGTCCTCATCTCCACGATATGTATTGGGCAATTTTTTGGAAGAATGTACAGAACTCATCATATCACATAGTTTACTTGCCATCCTAGTCATTCCCCTTTTCTTTAACTCGTCATTCATTCTCAGGAAAGTGAGGTATTGTGGAGCCATACCCCTTCGTATCATGTCCTCAAACTCTCCAAAAGCATCTTCAAACCTATGCAATTTGCAAAGCAAATGAATCAGCATGGTGCTAGAAGCCAAGTCCCTATCGTATCCCCTCGCCATCATTTCTTTGCTAACCTGCACTGCCAAGTCCAACCTCTCCTCCTCACACAGCAGCTTCAACAAAAGTTGGTAAGTAAGCCGATCTGGAGTGTGACCAGACTGAATGATCTTTGTATAAAGGTTCATTGCTTCCTCTATTTTCCTGAATTGCGAGAAATACCTAAAGAAATAATTGTAGGTTGTAATGGTTGGAATGCAACCCCTGCTAATCATCATCTTAAGTATTTGACTAGCCCCAGCTAAATCTCTGGCCTTGCAATAACCTTTCACCAAAGAATTATACGTTGAAATATCAGGGCCTGATTCACACAAGAAAACTCGTTCCATCATCCCTAGTGCCTCCTTTAACCTACCTGCTTCCCCCAGTGCATCAATAATTGAATTGTATACTTTCACATTTGGCTCAATTCCTGCTCCCTTCATTTCATCCACCAACTCCACTGCCCTCTCAACACGACGCATTGTACAGTATCCTTCTATAAGGGTACCATATGTTACAACGCTAGGTGACACACCATCCTTTTTCATATCCAGCCAAAGTCTCTCTGCATGCTTGAGCTTTCTTGACCGAAACCATCCATTTAATAGTATGTTATAAACTTTGATTGACGGAACCCAATAAGGATCAGTTTCCATTTTTCTAGTGAAATATTCCGATGCCACCCTAACTTGCCCTTCCTTACACAGAGAGTCCAACAGTATTTCAAACAGATTAGTTTTCTTGTCTGAATTGCAAATTTGATCTAAACTGCTTGCAAATTCAAATGTACGGATAGCAGGCTGAATCATACCTGCATGCATTTATAGTGCATAAACATCACTAATTCCAAAAGAACACTAAAATTCAAGCTTTTTCACTTAAAACTGCAAAGCAATATAATTTCATACAACTACAAGTATAAAAGGTTCAAAATATAAGCCGGTGAGCACCACAAGTCTACAAGCATACAAACATACAACGAGCGAACCAAAAAAAAAAGAAGGTCCAAAAATGGAATAAGACTAAAAAAAAAAAAAAAACAAACTCCAATGTTGCATTTCAAAACAAATGGCCAAATCCCTCAGCCAATAAAATGTAAAGGATCTTCATGAAAGTAGGAGCAAATCCAATTTTGTATTCATATCACGAGGGAAAATGTTGTTCATCCTAATACTTCTATCCCAAATATTTGCTCAAACAAATGTTATACATCGATAATGAATTCAAAGAATTTAAAGCAGGTTTATTCGCTTAATTTTAAGTAATCATGTTAACTTGATTATCCAATAATGAGTTTCATTGGACATGCAAGTACATATATATAGCTGCTCGAATATAGGATAGTAGTAATCCGTAATTTCTTAGTCCAAATGCAATATCTTACTTATGGACTTACAAATTCATCATCGAATTGATAGAACCTAACCTTAAATACATTAAAAAAAAAAAATCTAAATTGCACGTCAATAATGCAAATATTTGACACAGAAATAGAATGGGAAGGGTAGTAAAACAATTGCTCCATCAAGGTTCCAGCATCAAATTTCTAGGCACAAGCAAGTTCAAAGCCTTTTTATGCAAAACATAAAGGAAAATACCTGCGCGAGCGTACCGTCGGATCAAAATTACAAAGGTATTAACAGAAACCAAAGTAAAACCCTCTTTCCCATTACCAATCCGATCAAGAACCAAACTCCACGCGTCCTCAAACTTCCTAGCTTTACCAAGAATATTGACCATCGAGTCAAACAACGTCACAGGGGATTCAAACCCAGGTTTCTTTTCAGCCCAAAGAAATAAATCATGCAACAATTTCGGAGAAGAATCGAAGTGTTCGAATATTGCTTGGACCAGAAAGGGATCTGGGTCTACCCCTGTTTGGTTCAGGGCGGACTCGAGAGATGAACAGGAGGCAATGGTTGGGTCTTTGAGGAGATTGGAGATGATGGAAAATTTGTTCTGGGAGAAACCAGGGGTAGGAATTTGGTGCGATTTGGTGTTAGTAGAGGAAGGAGAAGAAGGCGGCACAGGCGACTTGATCAGAGGATTGCCTTTCGCGAAAAGCCATGATTGATCAGAGAAGAACAGCTTTCGAAGATGACGAACATTCAGAAGAAGGAAACGGCGCTGCCGCTGCTGGAGGAGAGATTTCATTTCTTTTTTTCCTTTTTTATTTTTTTGAAGAATTTCAAAGGTTTGGGGGCAGGTTTTAACGGTAGCTTTTTGTTGGGTAAACGCCCCATAAATCTGGAGAAATTTCGAAGCCCATTAGATATTGGCCACAATCTTGAGCGTTTGTAAAATTACTTTTCTACCATTGCACTTGAGGCCCAAAATCTTACAAATCAAACATCCGAAAGTAAAGAGAAGTTTGGAGAACTTAGAAGAGTGTGCAGGAAACAGAGAGCAAACAAGAAAAAAAATGGCTTCCTTAAACTTAACTAGCATAACGTCCAGATCAACAGGTAAATTGTACCCATATTTATATTTTTTTTATATCATAATTATATTTAAATTATTATATATTTAAATAAATTTTAATATATTTATATATTTATATACTATTTATGTTATTTATGTTATTTTTTTCCTGTCTTAGAAGTTCTACCAACAACATTTTCATCGAACAACAAAGGTAACAATAGCCCAATTAAGTTTATTCCTAGGAAGAGACATATTTCTGTTACATTGGCAACGAGTTCTCCTGAAGCCATTTCACCAACTACATCAGAAAAGCCCGAAATCGAGCTGGAATTTCTTGGGGTACCATATTTTTATTTACATTCAAAAAGATGAACCCTTTTTAACTGAAGTCTTCTTAAAGTTGTGGAATGTTGCTGTTTCTTTTTTCGGGTATTGTTGAAACATGGCAGCCGAATCCAGGAGTTGATGGGTCGTACCCAGTGGATAAGGCTAAAGCAATAAGTGGTGAAAAGTTGCTGAGGAACATCATGTTGGATAACAAGATTGAGCTCTATGCTGCCTATGTAAGCTGCTTTAAGAAAAAAAATGGAAATTCTATCTGAATTTTTGTTCTTTTTTTTTTTTCCCATATGTTTTGGTTTTTGCAATTCTTTTTTTCTTTTAATATTGCTAAATTGAAATTTGGGATTAGGGGAAATTGATGAACTGTGGAGGTGGTGGAAGCTGTGGAACTTGCATTGTAGAGGTATGAATTAATTAAGGCATTAGCATTATTTTTGTTAATTATATATTAGGTTTGAGTTGTTATCTTTCACTTTAATTAAAGCATCACATTTATTCCCCAATTGGTTTGCTGGTTTCTTTGATACTACCCTTTTGCAGATTGTTGATGGGAAAGACCTTTTGAATGAAAGAACCAATACGGAACTACGATATCTCAAGAAGGTATGCTTTCTTCTCTCAGTATATTTCCTTTCATATTCTTAATATATATATATATATATATATCAGATTTGAAAGTCAATGCTTGTTTTCTCTTTGGTACAAAAGAGACCTCAGCTTAGGGATAAGGGAAGAGACTACAGATACTGGGATTCAGACCCAAACATGTTAAATATCATCTCTTAAGAGTGGTTGCATGAACAATTGAGTTAAACTTAGAGTTAAAAGCCAATGCTTTGTTGAAACAAAAACAAGACTGTAATAAATGTGTCCCATTGACATGAAGTAGTTTTTGACTAATTCTTGAAAACCACATTAAATTCTGATGTACAGAAACCAGAATCTTGGAGGCTTGCTTGTCAAACTATTGTGGGAAATAAGGAGAATTCCGGCAAGGTATGATGCAGCAGAGCTGCTATCTTTCCCCTCTAAATGGTGGACTTATATGCTCTAGATTGCTTATATACTGAAATTAATTAGTCCATAGATAGATTCATTATGTGAAGTTAGAAATTCAACTCTTAGAAAATGGATATGTATGTATCTTGTGTTCTATACCCTTCCAAAGTCCAAAGTAGAGCAAGTGGAAAAAAGAGAGAAACCAAATACCCACTGCCAAAGTAAGTTGAAAAGAAATTGTGCCTGAATCAATAACTGAGTTGGAACTTGATTTTTTTTCTTTTGGGTACAAAGGAGGCTGTAATCTAAGACTAAGGGAAGTAATTACAAATGCTGGGATTTGAATTTTGGACTTACTGGATGTCTTCTCTTAAAAGTAACTGCCATCGGAACTTGAATTTTGATTCCCTCTTTAAAATAACTAATGCTAACTTTTATGCATATTTGAACATGGAACAAGTAAAAACATAGCATGCTTGTCTTTTTGAGTTTTGAATGTATAAATGCTTTTTTTTTTGGGAGGAGGAATGGAAAATGTATTTCCAATAGGATGCTTACTACTTGCAAATGAATTTTGCAAAGTTATGGAAGCGCAGAAATGTTCTTCCTCAAGAGTATTGTTTAAGCAACTGAAAAGAGAAGCTTCTCAGTGATGCAGTGTTAAATAAGAAATGTAATGAGTTTCTATCTTTGCAATTGTTGGTTTCAGGTTGTGGTTCAAAGGCTGCCCCAATGGAAGAAGTGAGAAGAGATGCATAGAGTGGCTGTTCATATCAAAGATCTTGGTAACCAATTTCAGCATTCTGCATTTGTCACTCGTATACAATATTTTATGAGAAACTTTCAATGATGTAGTTCTGGTTTTATTAATCTCTCATTAATCAGAAAATCAAAGCTGTTTGAGTTTGGCAATGCCCTGATATAGACAGTCTGATTAAGGGATGTAAACATCTATTGAGCCCTTCTTCCAATGTTTAAACTCAAGCATGCCTAATGAAGTTGCTCTCCTTTTTTCTCATATCATTTTGAGGAATAAGCTGATTCAAATACAACTACGATTGTGCAATTCATGCATGGGAAACAGCTATCTTCATGAATGAAACAAAACTTGTTAAGATACCTAACATAGCCTACCCTAGGAATGAGTTTGATGAATTATTTGACTTGAATAACCAGAGCTTGCATCATTTTATTTGCTTATCTTGAATGTTAAGATCTCAGTTAAACCATTTCAACCATGTAGTCTACCTAAGCTTTAATGGGAAGCTTCCCAAAAGTAACATGAAAGACATTGAATTTTACCCCTTTTTTTATATATAAAAGAGGCCACAATCTACAAATATAAGAAGATGTCATAATGTTAAGAGTCAAACCTATATTTATTGGATATTATCTATTGAAGATGACTGAATTAAATTTTAATTTTAAATTTTATTGTGCGATACTCAACGAAGCAAGAGATAAAAAAAATTCAATTTGAAACAAAACATCTAAGTTCTTGAATGTCAAGTGTCTAACTTTGTTGGATTAAAAAACATATGGGAATTCAACTTCTTTATGATACAAAAGGAGACTTGAATCAGTGTAGGATAAGGCTGAATGGAGCCCCCATTTTTAACCCTTTCCGCCTCGTTGGGGGTAAACTGATAAGTACAAAGGCATCAACAACGCTGATAACAGTTTTAAAAAGGGTCAAAAAACACGTAAGTGACCATAGGCCTCCTTCGTCTATCGTTCAATTCCATGTTTACTAACTTTGGATGTTAAAATTAAATCTAATAATATTTCATAAAATTATATAAATATAAAATAAATAAAATAAAAAAATGATATAAATCGAATATATTTTTAAAATTTATTTAATATAAATTATAAATATATTAAAATTAATTTAAATATAAAAATTTTAAATATAAATATAATATATTAAAATATATAATATAATATTAATATATAAATTATCGAATATCAGTAAAGTTAGGTCAAATAAGAGTTTCCTGAAGTAGTAGTTATCCATCTAAATTATTGATTTGTGAACGTAGGAATCTTTAGGTTTTGAAAAATAGATTGGCTAGGACTCTTAAAATATGTGGCCATTAAAAGGGTTTGCTTTAAGGCACCACCCCCCTGCATCCCCAACCCGCCCCAAAAAAAACAGGAAGATGCTTTCAGAACTTTCCTAATTTGAAAATGGTGATAGTCCCAAAAAGCTCCAACTGTTGGCCATTTTACGTGGCTCTTCTGTAACATTAACCCAGGCTTCTTTAATTTTTCCTTTTTTTTTAAATTTTTTGAAATTGTCCTTTCAATCTGCATCATTATTGTAACGTGTTGTCTGTCAGGTGGTGCTTCCGGACCAACTTCACCATAACATTGTAATTTGTTAGTGTCAATGTGTCACACATATTATACCGTAGATTTTAGCTTCTTTTTTTTTTTTTTTTAGCAAACAGAATAATAATCCCCTAGAATCTCCTTTCCAACGGGAATTAGGAAGGAAATTTTCATTTGGTAGGTTGCAAATAGACTTTTTGATTTATAAGGTTTTTTTAAATTTAAATATGCTTAATTCATTTTAAATTATTATTTAATAATAAAATAATATTTTTATATAAAATTTAATATAAAAAGTAACATTATAATAATAAAATAAATAATAAAATAATAGATCAAATCAATTTAGTTGCAAGTAGGAATTGAAAATGTAATGCTTTCTGAGTTATTTATTCTAAATAGTAATCCATCGCTTTTTTTTTTTTTAACCACAATGTTGAAGACTTGTAATCCACGTTTGTTTCATTAGTGGACAAAGAGGGAAATTAGATTCCACGTTTCAACTAACCCTTAGTCGCTTATGTTCCCTTCCTAGAAGACGTTAACTAGTTAAGAATTCTTTACCACTAATTGATTCTGTAATGCCACCACGTGTTAAAAGGCTGGTAAGCTCCGATCTCGTGATGTGTGTGGGTTATACCTTGTATTAATAAATTAAATAAAATGATAAAAAGAGCTTATAAAACCAACTTGATAAAATTATATATGCATTTAAATTATTACATATTTATATTAATTTTAATATTAATAATTTATATTTTATAAAATTTAATTAATTTATACATCCGTTTCATATTAATATTTAATACATTAACAATTTATAAAATATTTTTTTTTATATTTATATTATTTTTATATCTTATTTTATATTATATTTTAATTATACGTGTCTAAATTTTCAAATCTACCCAAGCATCATGTTTTTTTTCATTGTTTAATATTCTAAAATTAGACAAGTAATCTTAAATCGATCGACTGAACCTCAAATGAGTTTTCAAAGCCCGTTAGTGTTTTGTCATCTCCTCTACCTCTGGTCTTTACAAATATGCTATTAAATGAATTATAAAGAACAAGAAAAACGTTTCTTTAGTCTTCTTAGAAGGTTTATCAGTTCCCTAAGCCAAATAACTACAACGCAAGCAAAAGTCTATTGATTCATGGAGTATATATACCGGCCATAAGATGCAATGTTCAGTTTCAGCTGCAACATTTCCTACGGCAATGCAAAGCTCAATACAATATTACAAGAAAAGGTGGTAGAATTAAGCATGGTAAGGAAAGAGAAAGAGCGACAGAATTAACAAAATTAGATGATACATAAACTTTGTATAATCCACTGCATGGCCCTTCCCATGACATTTCCAAGGAAGCCATTAATATCCCCACACAGTAGCATTGAGGAATACATAAAAAGCAAGTTACAGGAAAACGGCTGTTAATGGAACATACAAAAATAAAATAAAAAATAAAAAAGCTCCGGGCAAACAACAGTTCAGGAAGGCAGTTAATAGGCGATTGATGTTGCCAAAGGAGTTACCAGTACAGCAGTATTTCCGGTTATCGGCTTGAGACTGGCT
Organism: Adansonia grandidieri; assembly: GCA_038382065.1. Lineage (NCBI taxonomy): Eukaryota > Viridiplantae > Streptophyta > Magnoliopsida > Malvales > Malvaceae > Adansonia > Adansonia grandidieri. Next base: position 2,511,607 of record JBBYHK010000020.1, on the reverse strand, counting down.
GCGTTTTCTAGTTGCTCCCATGCTTCCTTCCGTTTCTCAGCTAATATGCTTAGCTTTGCCTCTTCCTCCTTAAAGTGAGTATGGCAGGACGTGAACAGTACATCATCCATTTCCATGAACATCTTTCTAACATTTAATGTTAAGTTGAGCACAGCATGGTTCCAATGGCTCTGCGCATTCTTTTCCAAGGGTGGAAGTATGATAGGCAAAATCACATGCCGGTTATGTGCAATTAAGTTTACAATTTGATCATTATTCCAAAAGAAAAGTGCCCTTTCAGCCACCTGAAACAAGCAGATCAATTAGAATAAAACTTATAATTGTCTTTCCCACATCTCAGATTAATTAGATCAATCAAGCGAAATGAATAACATCTTATAATGATTATAAAAACCATATTAGAAACGGAGGTTAAGAAAAGTTTCTCTTTTTCCTTTTTTCCTTTTTTTTTTCGAACGGCACATAGACTACCCAACTAAAACAATACTTGAACACTGGACCTATAAGAAGCTCGTGGCATGTAGTCCATGCAAATCAGGGAATTTACACTAGCCAAGAGTTTAGAGATATCAACTAGCTCCATAACTTGACTAAAAGAAAGACATCTTGGCACATCACTTCTTTTAAGCCAATGAAATAAGCAGCAAGTCAACCAAAAAACAAAAGGCCGAAAACGAGTAAGAAGGTATGATGACCTTACAAACTTAGAGAAAGGGCCGGAGTTATGTTTAAACAAACAAAAGAATTTTTAATCCATGGCTGAAAGTGAATACTTTTAGTCAGAGATGAAGACAGAAGCGAGCCTATTGCCATTAAAGCCGAAGAGATGGCTACCAAAACTCATTAAGGTAGTTGATAGACAACTTCTAGTCAATTATTGTTGGTTGGTTGCATTAGATAGACAACTTTATTGTTGTCAAAGAAAGAGAAATAGCCCATAGCTTGTTAGATACAACGATTACTAACTGTTAAGTCAGATATTTATGAGCCTTTACTCAGCATTAATAGCCTCAAATCCATAACATTCCTAGCCCTCATTACAAGACATCAGGAACAGGAAGTCCCCCATAAACTGAGGTCAGGCCCCAGGTTGACATGAGTAAGGTTCACTTCAGGTCAAATATGGAGATTCAAATAAGCTCATTCTCATTAAAGCCAAGCACAAGGCTATCAACCACATGTTTAGACATTATATAAGTCATCAAATCAAGGCCTACAAAGGGTCAACAGAAGAAGAATTTGATATGCACCCACGCATGAATAAATGCAACTAAACTTCAAATGAAAAGAACATCACAGGAAACATTCCACACAATTCGAAGAAAAGTCTTTTCATTGAATTTCTTAACACATCAACGTATGCATCTTCTAATTTGATATCATAGAAAGTTTAACACGGAAAAACAGTGAAACAGATGGTGCAGTGCATGATAAAAAATTTGTCAAAAAGAAAAAGGAAAACTCAAGTCAATTCACCACCATGGATAAAAGGAAGATGAGAACGTACCAAGCATGAGATGAATAATTACAGAAAATTGCACGATTTAATGTCAGTAAAGATGATGGAAAGAGAATATATCAAGGTACACAGAAAAATACCTGGAAGTGGAAACTGTTAATGCAACAGCCTATCCGCCAGAATAAGGGGACCATAACCTTTTGGAACTCCACCATGTTAATGGCTTCCAAAATCTCTTCCAACTCACCGAGAAACATCAACTCCTTCTGGCTGTTGGTTATGGGCCAGAACTTCAACAACCCCCTTATCACTGTACTGCACAGCCTTGGCTCCTTCTCAATGAACTGAGTGACACAATAAGAGAGTTGTTGAAAGTAAACCCCCAAAGTTCTTGGCTTGTGGAGAGGAATCAAAACCCTCCACAAGAAGATCTTATGCTCCTCCTTCAAAGGCAAAGCAAACCCACTGATTATACTGCCGAAAATCTCCAACAATTCCGCAATCCCATTATGTCTCTCCGTCTCGAAAACAAACCGATAAAATATATTGCTTATAGCCTTCCGAATAAATGGCCTATGAACCATAAACTTCCCATAAACCCGATGCAGTATAGTCTTCAAACAATCCCTTTCCCTTGGATCCTCCGAATCAAACAATTCAAGCAATCTCAAAATAAAGGAATGATCTATATACTTTTTAGCTACTTTCGCATCAAGACATGAAGAAGTTATAAACTTAAGCAGCAAATCATACACAATTTGCAAATGTGGCCAAGCCGGATCAAACATTGGCTCATCATCATCGTTTTCGCCACCATTACTTACAGTAGACCGATAATTAGGTGGGAAAACCCTAAACAAATTCACAGCACACATCCTACACATCGCTAAAATTGCAGGTTCGCTAAACCTAACAGACCCAGAAACAAAATCCAACAACTCAAGCAAGGTTTGTCTTTTAACATCTTTTTCAATTGAATTTTTATTCGGGTCAGTGAAATCAAAAGTTACACAACAAAGGCTAACTTTACTCACAAACAGATTCATTTTTTCTGAATTCGGCACATCTTTGAATGGCAACAACGGTTCGATTCCAGCCACAACACTCGCTGGAAAAACGGCTGAGGATGTCCGTTTTGCAGCGCAGGGACGGCCAGAACCCGAATTCAAACTGTTGGATCGGTGAGGTTGTGGGGTCGACCCCGCTGTCGTGCATGAGTTTGACCGAGCAAGCTCCGGCGAGTCCGATTTCCCGGATTTCCGTGGGAGTTTACTGAGGAACTGCCTTAACATTGTAGATTTTCAAAGGAATAAAATCTAAAAACAAAAGGAAATTTTAAATTTGACGACCGAAAGGAGTCTTAAATCGAAAACAACCACATTGTCCAGGGACTGATTTGATAAATTAATAAAACAATGTTAGAAAACAGAAAAGGGAAAACCTAACCCTAGATTTTGTTGATAGATCAGAGGGGAGAAAGAAACGCGTTTAGATCGAAACACGAGAGTGAAACGGATTTTCTAAGAGCGGTGAAAAGGAAAAACCTTTTCCAATCACTAACATTTTCCCCCCAAATTTTCCCTTTTTTTTTAATGAAAGAAAAGAGAAATTTCAGAACTATCAATTCAAAAAAAAGTTTAAAAAAAAAAAAGAAAGAGAGAAAAAGAGAAAGATAATTTTAGATGATCAACCGGAATCTCATTATTCCGAAAGAAGAGAGAGAATTGATAGCAAAGTTATATACGAATCTTTGGTATTGAAAGATCCACCAGAAGAGATTTCTAGAGAGTGAGAGAGTGGGAAACTGGGTGTTTGGAGAAAAGAAACAGAAAAGAAAATGCGATTAAAGATATAGAGAGAGTTTGTTCGTTTTTGCGTTCGGAAAATTTTTTTTTATGTTTCGGATCTATCTAACTATCAAGGTCGAGGTTTTTTGTTGGAAACTCTGTTCTTGCTGATGTTGAAGAAAAATAAATAAAGGAGAGAAATTATTACTTCTTTTTTCCTTTCTATTTTTCTCGGTTGATGAGAAAATTGTGGGGATTTTCTCGGAAAATGCAGGCATGCGCTTTTTAATTTTTTTTATATAAAAAAATAATAACAAAAGGAAGTACAATTTTTTTTTTCTTCTCTTTTTAATATTGTTTTGTTTCCTTATGCATGCTCTGGTTGGTGCACGTTCATGAGGCGGTGACACGTGTTTCCAACCGTTGGATTATGATTGGATTCTTCTCTTTCATCCATAGAGATTTAATTACTCACAATTTTAGAAGTGACAAAATGCACCTGAATCCAAAAACTCATTCGAAAAAATTTAAGTTGAAATTCGAATCGAATTTGATTTGATCAAAAAATTAATGGTCTAAATTTAAAAAAATTTGAATCCGAATGGCTCGAACGAGAAATATCCTGAACCCGAAATGACTCTAGCCCGAAAGAATACGAACCCGAAACGATCCGAACCCGAAAAAACTAGAACCTAAGCCTGACCTGAACTCGAACCCAAATTTAATACTAAAAATAAATATAAAAAAATTATAATTAAATAATATTTTATAAATCAAAAACTTTAATAATGAATTTTACTTTAATATTCTTTTAATAATTTAATTAAATATTAAAAATATA
>JBBYHK010000020.1:2307854-2468728 GCA_038382065.1 Adansonia grandidieri | reverse complement strand
GAGGGTTGGTTTGCCTGGGTGACTGATCCTGCCATAATGTACTCCTACCTATAGCACCGGCAACCGAAGTTGAGCATGCATAGGACGATCTTCATGCGTGAATAGCCGGGGGGAAAGAAAGGGCGATATATATATATATATATATATATATATACACACATATATATATATATATGAGTTTGATAACTATATATAATAACGAAGATGAAAGGGGAGTTTTCTGACAGGTGACGAATTATTTTATTTTGAGATTCTGTGCAAGGACTTTGGCATCTCTTGCATGGCGGTGCAAATTTGTTGGATGATATCTGGGATGAAAATTGCTTTAGGATGTGTTTGGTAAGGTGAAGAAGTGGAAGGATAGATAGGAAAGGATGAAAAAGTGGAAAGAAAATTAATTTTAAGTATGTTTAATTGAAAAAAAATGAAAAAATAAGAAAGATTATTATTTTCTATTATATTAATAAAAATAAATCACTTTAAATTAAAAAAAAATAAAAGAAAGCGAGAGTGATATAAATTAATTATGTATATTTATGTAAATTATTAACTTTTTATTTTTTCTTCTCTTTTCAATTATACCGAGTAATGGGAGAAAAAATTATTTTTTTTTCTTTTCGGTTTTCTTTTTTTTTTCTATTAAGCACACTAATTAAAATAAACAAATATATTTTCTATTTTCTCACTTTTCTCCATTCTAATTTTCAGTCTTTTAAATTTTCCTTTCACCCTACTTAGCAAAGCCTTAAAAAAAATCTAATATTGTGGTAATGATAGATACATTTTGTTTAAGGGGAGCTGGATTCATGGTAAATTTGAGTGCATTGTGGTCAATTTCAAATGCTTCTCGTGTAGCTTAGATGATAATAAAAAGAAGCTATATGGGAAGATTTAATGGCTTAATTAATTTTCAGGAGCAGGGGGATTTCAACACAAGCATGCAGGGATGCTGATGAGAGGAGGGGGCTTGTATATGTAGCTGATTTCAATGATTTTATTTAGCCAAAATGACCTATTATTGGATCTACCATTGAATGATAAAAAATGTTTACTTTAAATTGGTAATACAAGAGGAAACTGAAAGAGGAAGATATTAAAATAAATAAAGAAAGAAACTACCAAGCAAACAGAAGCAACGAATAATCCATTAAAAAGCGTATTGATGGTTTTGGTAAACTTGGCATGATCGATCATTTAATGCAATCAAATATATGGCTGAAAATCATGGCCATCACAATGGCTTTGCAGGTGCTTTTCCAAAAATGATTCACGATCGACCATTGATGGAAAAATGAATAGTGTTTACTGTTTAATGAGAATGATAGGCTCAAAAAGAAAAAAAAGAGTGGAACTGTTGAGTTGTGTCCATATTTGCAGTTTGTGGATTCTTTTGCAAAGATGGGTATGGAAAAATCAGATCTTTTTTTTTTTTTTGCCTGACGGTAATAGGGTCTCCTCAAATGGGATTGGGTGATCTGTTTTTGTAAGCTTACCCTGTATGTGTGCTATACCACATTTGTCATATTCAGATTTTTTAAATAATAATAATAATAATTTAGACTTTAGCTACCTGAATTTGTAATTTATGAAAATTTTTTTGTCATTCGGACTAACATCATTATAACTTACATAAAACACTTAATGAAATTATAATATATGATAAAACCATGTCGTATCATCAATGGATCGATTGCCATATCAATATGAAGACGAAAATATAAAAATAAAAGTTTATTCAAAATTTTTCAAAAAACAAAAAGATAAAAAATATATATAATATTTTTAATTCAAAATTAAAATTTTAAAAAATATATGGAATTTTTATAAAAAAATTAAATCTGAATTTTTTTTTGGAAAAAGAAATTTTCTGAAAATTTCAAAAAATTATTAAAAAAATTATCTTATAAATTTTTTATTTTAAAATTTTTGAATTAAAGATTTCAAAAATTCTAAATAGGAAATTTTAAAAATTAATAGAAGAGAAAGGGAATCGAGGGAGGAGGAAAGAGCCAAAAAGAAAAGAAGGAACAGAAAATAAGAGGAAAGGAAGAGGGATTGATTGGCTTCGATAGTGCTGGCTTGAGGCAAATCGATTTTCGTCTACCTCGGTTCGATCAAATCCACTTCAATTGATCCTTAAAAAAGTTAAAAAAATAAAATAAAAGAATTGAGGAGAGAGGGAAAGAGAAGGAGAAAGGAAAGGAGTCCAAAAAGGGTTTAATCAGAATTAGATGCACTATGTTATGAGCCAAGATTCATATGTTTTTATTGCTGGTGTTTTGACAATTGGTGTAGTTAGTTTAGAATTGATTAATCTGACTGAATGAGTCAGCAAGTGATTATATAAAAATGAATGCAGAAAGAAACTGCAAGTATTACCTGCTTGTTTATTCTCTCTACCTTTTCTATTCTTATCTCTGTTTCTTCCTTTAATTCTTATTTCTAAATTCCTTAACTGATTCGATCGGTATCACAGTAGCCCAACGTACATCGATTCCGGTTAGATCCAAGTCAACCGACCCTTTTACCTCTCCTCTCTTTCACCTCTCTTTCTCATTCCATCTTTTCCATTCTCCCTTTCCTCTCTCCTTTATTTCTCCTCCATCATATTTTTCTCTTTCATATTCTTTATTTTTTAATTTTAAAAAATAAAAGTTCTTAGTTTTTATTTTTTCTCCCTATGCTAATGAAACGAATCGACCAGTCGTGAGGTAATATTTTTGTCACGGTTTTAGTCTAATAAGCCAAGTACTATAATGCATAAATTTTTTTTTTTTTAAAAGAGATAAATAATTTTATTGTTAATTATCTATAGATTCTTTCTTGATGTCGTCCATGCATAGCCAGAAACTTGTTGCAGTCTAAGTGAGTTAAGATAAATGAAATCACCATATTCCATTATTAATCCTAAATTTATTCATCTGAAGAAAAAAAAAAAAAGAAAGGAATTATAAAGTATCAAAAACCCACCTTGTAACTCAGCATCAAAAAACCTTTTTCTCTGAGGTAAAGCTGCAAGAAATTGTGATCATAATTCAGAGAAAAAAGAAAGGGCTGTTAATAATTAAAATAATAATAATAATAATAACAATGGTGGCGAGAGGAGAGCTTAAAGTTTACCATATTGCTCTGTATGCAGATAAGAGAGAAAAAAATAGAGCATTTATTTTTTGGTTCTTTTTGTTGCAGAAATCTTGTTCTTCAGTGCAGCAGGTAGCTGAAACGAGAAAAAAAACAAGTCCTGAATTGCGCGTCATGTTCTCCCACAGCTTTCTTGAGCTTCCATGGTTTTGCTATATATAGCTATTAACTATTTTGTTTTTCCTTAAAGATGGAGTTGGTACTCAAAGAAAGTTCAAGAAAGCTGTGGAAAAGCATGACCAGGACTTTTAAAGGAAAAAAAAACCATCAACTATAGCTCATTGAAATTGCTTGATCCCTCAGATCGCGAATAGCTCTCAAATTATATGATCGGCAAAGCCTTTTGTTCCTGACCTAAAAACACAGAGTAGTGATGAATGGGAAGATATAAACAGAGAAGAAGATGATGAAGAAGAATTAAGCAAGACCATCCATCCAAATTTTGATGGAACATTCGATCTGTGTAGAACCAGCTTTATAGGGAAGGAAAAAGCGGGAGAGGGGTGGGGAGAGGAGCCTGGCGACGATGGGATCATGAAAGGAAGAGGAGGTGTGGGGGTAGGGTTTATTTATTTTCACTCTCAAGGCAGCAAATTTACTCAGGAAAAAAAAAAACTAACAATGTTAGAATTTAATATTAATATATAAAAAACTAACAAATATAAAATACAATATAATTATAATATATTAAAATACATTAATATAATATTAATATATAAATTACTATATTTAAAAAAGTCCTGCTTTAATACTGGTGAATGCGATAGTGAGGTACAAAAGAGGACAGATTAAGAATAGGATTTGGATAAGATGGCTGTACGGGTAAAAGGGAAACAGAATTGAACTCAAACCCAACATTTAAAAACAATTGGAGAAAAATATTAATTAAACATGAACAAAACTTTAGGGGGAAAAAAAAACCACAAGTTTAAAGGAATTAGAAGAAGGAAAAACCAATACACTTCAAATTAGAGGCGAGCATAAGTCAGTTTAAACTGACTTAATTAATTTAATCGATGAAATTTGATTAATTTGATTCGGTTAAATCGGTTCGATGGTTATGTTGGTTTTTATATCGGTTTATTTGATTAATTCGGTCGGTTATCGATTAGTAAAATTATTAATCGAATTAACCGAATTAACTAAATTTTTAATATTTAATATTTAATAATTATATCTTTATATATATTAATAGTCCAATTAAATCCATTCTCAAACCAAATATACAACCATTAGCCTGAGACCCAATAAAACCGATTTAACCGAACTAACCGACCGAAATTTAATCAGTTCGGTTAATTCGGTTATGGTTAAAAATGTCGGTTGGTTCAATCGATTCTTCTAGCTAAATCGATTAATTCGATTTGAAATTTTTTTTTTACCAAACCGACCGAATGCTCACCCCTACTCCAAACAAAGAAATTCCCATCCCCATCACATGTAAGTTGTAACCATGTGATTTCGATCTCTCTCCCTTTTTTTTTTAAAGATTTTATTGGAAACTGAAGGCATGGGCTGCTAATGGTCCCCCAATCTTTAGGTTTTTATTTTTTAACCCAAACCTGTGTGATAATAATTAATATATATATATATATATATAGGTGATCACGTCATGATTCATGATATTGTAAAATATTTCTACCTACTTAATTCATTGTTTCTTTGGTTTTTTTTTTTTTTTTCTGTATGTTGAGATTATTTTAGAAAATAAATGAGTAACTAAATATTGATTTTTGGTTATTCAAATAAATGCAACAATTTTTCTTTTTTCAAAATGAAATTAAGGAAAATAAAGTTGGAGAATGAGGGTAAAAACAAATATAAATTTTATTTTATTTTTTGGAAAAAAAAATCGAAAATTTTAAAAAACTGTCTGCAACAATGTGACTCCCTTTGGACAAAATCTTGGTGTTGATGGGATGATCCCAGTAAAATGATAAGCATAAGCATTTTGAAAACAAAAGGAAACCGACGAAAGATTATTACCCAAAAATTGTCCCAATCTCTTTTCCATTTTCATAAGTTTATGAGTTTGATGGCATTTGAGAATGCAGGTTTTGAAATTTTTTTTTTAAAATTTTTAGTGCCCAACACTTATTAGATTTCACAGATAAAATTAAGATAAAAATGTAAAATATGTGATAATTTCTTAATGAAAATTTGAAAAAAAAAAAAAGAAATCACCGTGAAGATATAACAGTCGAAGGCATAAAAGGAATATGCAAATCGAGAGGGAAAAAAATTGTATTAAACAAACATACGACACCCCATGCAGGCAGCCAACTTCTTTGCCAGCATGGAGAGTATCAAGTGAGATGATATTCATACAATCTTAATCCATACATCACATTATATAAACCTATCTTTTCTCTATTTTATACAAAAAAATTGCAATATGATATAAAATTTTATATATATATATATACATGCATAATTAGAGACAAGATAACATGAGCTATTGTGATAACAAAATGCTACAAGCAGTGATTTTTTGTTTCTATCTCTATATAAAAAATAGATTTTGAGACACCCATTAAGTGGGTAAAAAATAATATTCTTTTAAAAATTATCAATAAACAAGTGGATAATACTATATATATAATTTGACTGATTAAGTTTGTGTCACAAATTAAATAATATTAATTTAATTATAGATATAAATTTATTCTAGATAAAAAACTAATCTTTTTTGTGCAACTAATTATCCATATAAATTTATTAAAAATAAATAGAAATTTTTTAATTTCTTACACAACCATTGTCCATATATGCATGCATATATATATATATATATATATATATCTTTTAACTTTTATTTTTATTATTATTTTTTTTACTTGAGGAAAATTTTACATGCATTTTCGTGTGTAATGAAAACTACTTATTATTAAAAGCCTTAACTAAAATTCTTGATACCAACTCAATTAAAATAATAACTAAAAGAAATAAAAAGAATATTTATGTATTTTAAAATCTATTATTTGTAGAATTATAAAAGTACCTACTTTTGTAATAAAAACTATCTAAATAATTTATTTCCTGAAATTAAAAAAAAATCATTATGTACCAAATTCTAATATATTTTAATTTTTATTTTTGGGGATTTTTTTTTGAAAATTGAGAAAAAGATTAATTATGGTATTTGGTTCATTGTATCCACATGAATATTTCATAAATAAATAAAAAAAATTCGAATAACGCAAAACACCAGTTAGAATCAGGTCCACTCCACCTCATCAGTCAGTCATCACCCATCTGTAGGGGTAATATTCATCGGGGTCAGCTTTTTGGTCTTTGTGTTTTGTATTTTGTAAGAGGTTATTAGTACGGCGCAAGTGGGCTGCCGTATAGGAATAGAAGAATTATATTACATGTAAGTTTTTATTTATTTATACGTACATTACCCACATCATCATATATGATATGACCCTTTATCGTCACCGATCCCCCAATCAGTCACTCACCCTTATCATTGGCTTCCTTTATAACCTTTTTTTTTTTCAAATTTTTATTTGAAAAAAAAATATGATATAAATATGTAAAAAAAAAAAACCCTTCTATTTAGCCTTAAAATAAAATATTTCAGTGTTGTTTTGTTTCCTTGTATATTGAGATTCACTTGGATACTACCTGTAATAATAATGTATTGGGATTTTCATCCGTCTAAATAAAGCAACGTAATTTGATGGTTCTTTTAGGCTTACAATCATCAAAGGTTATAACTTGTATTGGTACAAAGAGAGGGAATTCCGAACCTTGAAATTGCTTTCTCCTTCCCACGATGGCTATTGATCGTTAAACCAAGTCTTGAATATTATTGTATAAAGCTATAATTTAGAGTCTATCAATTCGACTTGAATGAATATCTGTACTCCTTAGATCCATTGGTACCCTGACCTCATCTACTCTCAAACATTAGTGTTACACTTATCTTACGCCTGTCAAACCTGCAATTACATAATTAAGCTTTGATGATATTCTTTTTCACGCACCATTTATTCCACAAAAATTTTTTTTGAATGTTTTCCGATATTTAAATCCCAATGCTTCTCGAAAGTCAAACTCAATCTTCTTCTTACTGCTTTACTACCTCATCAATTCCGTCACCAACATCGATATCAAGGTTAAAAAAGTCATGATTTCCTTTTTATAATTACACAAATATTCACGTAAATGGTTCAATTAGGTGTTTTGTCATGATGTTTAGGAAGTTTTAAAGTGGTATATATGAAGGGTCTAAAGAATGAAATCTCATAATTAAGTCAATATATTCTAAGACAAAACTAGCAATCATAATTTGTGGAAAACAGTTGTTTGAATGTGTACCCAAAGAAAAGGCCATTAGAAAAATAAGAAGAGTTTTCATGATTAATTCCTAGTGAAGAAACGCCTTTGCAAACTCAATTTTTTTTAATTTTATTTTTATAATTTTGTTCCTCCTTTTGAGTTCTGAGCATGATAGGAAATCATTTGTTGACAATAGATTTGCTCATAGATCAGGTTGTGGTCTAAAAAAATTTTCATCAATTTGATCTGGTGACCCGAATTGTTATTTAAAAATAAAAAAATATTAAAAAAATATTTTTATATTTTTATAATTAAAATTAAATAAAAATATTATTTTATTAAATAAAAATTATTTAAATTAATCGAATTTATTAAATTGAGCGGATTATATAACTATTGAAGAGGTGTGGTTGACAACTCATTTGGGCAATCGAAACTTACATTTTTCGCAGTGTCAATGTCTATGGGCCACCATTGTACTAGCCCATCCTGAAGCCAGCCAGTTCCTGGGCCTCACTTTAATAGCTTTTTACACCCTGTTTGTTTCTCCTATGTATTGTAGTTTTTTTTTTCTTTTTCCCCAACATGAATAGTTAGTTCAAAACCAACCAAAAAAAAAATTTTAATAGATCGTTGAATTTTTAATTTTGAGATTAAAAATTACACTGTTAAATAAATTAAGTAATTTTAAACATGTTACGAAAATGAAATAAAAAATTAAAAATAAAGTTAGATATAAAAATATATAAACGTAACATAAATAAATTAATACATCAAAAATATATAATAAAATTTATTAATTTATTAAATTTTATTAAATATATAATATTTTAAACAGAATGATGTAAGTAAAAAGCAATACAATATATATATATATATATATATGTATATAACATAGAAGGAGGATAAAAAAAGGACGTCATTAAACAGAGTGAGTGAAATTATTTTCAAAGAAAATGTCAATGAAAGGACAGATATAATTGCAAAAGATTTTACTAGAAAATTGGAGAAAATTTAACAAATTAAACTGAAATTACTGAACGTATATATTGTCTCTCAAACAGAGAAGAAATGTTTTAAAAATCATTAATTTCCAATTTGCAAGTCAAGATTAATTGAAAAAAAAGAAAAAAAAACTAAAATGTCGTAAACTTTGATGATTTTAATATATATATATATATGTATATTATATGTACGCTATTATTGCTAGCTAGTTGTCGTGGATAGTCTAGAATGGAAAGGAATCGATCACGTGAGTTTACAGCGAAATGTGTACAGCTTTAACAAAGCAACCCTTCAATGAAATGAACTTCCTATCCGGCTGTGGCCTGCCAGCGTTGCATGATATCCGTCGGCGCAATTTTAGACTTTTTTTTCGCTTTATTATCAATATATAGGCCCGATTCTACCTCTTTGGTCACTCTCAACCATTATATTATTATGCCAAGAGGGGAAAAAAAAAATCAGACCACAATATGCTCATTTTCGCTATCATACTTCCACCCCACAATTTTGACAGTATTCAATGATTAAAACTTATTATTTATATTATAAGTTTTTTTTATATAAACAAAATTGTAATTTAAAAATAAAAAATATATAAATATTGATATTTGTTATTAAATATTATTTTTTGAAATGATTATATAAATTAATTGAAATAAATTATTGATTTAGTAAGATTATAAAGTTGACATGTTGTATAAAGTTACTCCTGACGTGCATTTAGGCAATCAGAAGATTAAAAAATCGGGAATAACTATTGGAAGTGGATGGAGATCCAAATACTTTTGGTGTTTTTAAGATCAATCATAAGAGACATCGACAACTATTTGGAAGTCTAAAGCAAGTGGGGAGTACGTGGGTGTTCAGAACATGCACGTGGATTTCAGCATGCACGCTCTATCATCTTGTGTCAGTTGTTCTCAACATCAAATTGTCTGCATCTTTCTTAAACTTTGTTTCAAATTTGCAGCTTCAACAAGCTTAATTTTTATCATTATTATTTGATTTTTCTTTTCTTTTTGTATGGTACTTCAAGTTGTCATTAAAGGAGTAGATAATTAGTTAGATAGTACTGATGAAAAATGAGTCAGAAAATGTAATTGTACCGTAGCCATGGCATGTCTGTATTATAAAAACTGGTATTGACTGCCAATTGGGTTCACTGAAGTGAAGTATTCGATTGCTTCCAATGCTTTACCGAAAAAATGGGGCCATCTTCATCATATCTGCCTCGGAAATTAATGGATTCCTCACGGATGTCTTTAGGAATTAGGAAGTGCAAGCTGCTCTTTTCTTACATTACAACGCAGGTTAATCCAGTCGATAAAGAAATAAACTCAGTCTTGATTTCGAATTTTTTACATCAATTATACAAGTTGACGAAGAAAATGTATCCTTAAAATCGTTTAAAGAAAAGAGCAAGCTCAATCTTTTTGAATACCCTTGATTGTATATGTTTTTTTTTTTTTTTTTGTGGGGGGGTGGGGTGTTCTTCAAGACTTTATTTTTGGGGATTAATATTTGAAATTATATTTTCACCTGGGCGTCACCTAGCTAGCTATAGACTTTGCATGCTCGGGACCAGAGGCAGTGTGAACAAAGTAGGGGCATTCGGATGATCTTATCAAAATTCAAAGCAAGATTTGCTTGCTCCTGCAATTATCATTATGGCTTGACAACGACAATGTGCGATTACAGATCGTAATAGTGTTGGATTTTTTCTATCATTGATGCACATTTTCTGATTTTCGCGAAAAGTTTTGCATGCGAAGGAACTCAAATCCTAAATTTCAATTGTTTAGACCAAAAATTTAAACTATATATTACTATAATATATCGGGTATCATTTAAAATAGAAAAATCAACTTTGGTTATTCATATAACTAACACATAACCTGTACTTGGCATTAAGCTTTTTCATGTTGGATCACCCAACCTATGATATTCGGACATGATGTGAATTGATTTGGAGTAAATGCTGGATATACATACATACATATATATATATATATATATATATATATATAAGAATGTGTGGGTAAGTTAAAATTTTTTAAAAACTTTTTCGTATATATTTAAAAATTAAATTTTTTATCCTCGTGTCAGTCGTACGAAACAAATGTGAATATTTTTAAGAAAAAATAAAGAATTGAAATGATCAATTATAGAGCAACTTGAAAACATAATAATAATAATAATAATAATAATAATAATAATAATAATATGTAAAAAGAAGGAGAGAGAGAAGAGTTCGAATTTGATATTGCTAGATGACAAAATTTAAACATCAAATTATTAAATATTATTTTTTAAAATTATTATAAAACTTAAATAAATTAAATTTCGGAGTTTGCTTCAGTAAACAAGTATCAAAGAGAGAAGGGAAGGCAGAGAATCCATGATCCAACCACCCAACCGTGTCGTAGGAGAGAGAAAAACGAACAGAGATAGGAAGGACAAATCAAAACAAACGCAACAAAACTCAATAATAGGAGAGGGAGGGCGAAGGCGAAGCGAAAAAGGGTTGAATGTTTCTATCATCATCGTAAAATGTTGCGACAATCGAAGGAGACCCACCATCACCCACCATTCACATTAAATATTTCTGATCATTACATGATCATGCACACGAGCCACCCACACAGCCAGACGGCAGTCCCAACTTGTTTGTACGAGTCACCAAAAACGCATCGTTTTTTTTCTTTGTTACTTTTACTTCTTTTGGGAATTTGAGTCCTCTTCGTTATTGATTCTTTTCACCTCTTTCTAATTTTCTCATAGTTTCCCCCTTCCTCGAGTCTTACTTGGATAAAATAAAATTGGTACTCCTCTTAACTGTTCTTGTGCTTCTAAATCATGCCTTCAAGGGTTGGGGAGGATGGACTTTTTATTTTTGGAGTTACCAAATAAAACGTACACCATCTACTTTGACTTAGAAAGTAGAAAGAATAATGGCATGGCAACAAGAATTAATTAATCTTACAAGTTTTGCTATTTGAATTCCTTAATTTTTTTTAAATATTAGTTTATATTTGAAATATATCCAAATATAGATATAAAGATATATATATATCAAATATATAATTATTTCTCGTACTTATCTTAAGTTTATATTTAACATTAGCTTATAAACTATAAAACATAATGGATGTAATTTGAAGGGATTCTAACAATCGAAAGGATGATCTCATCAATTTAGAGATCGTCGAATTGACAATTTGAAAACCTTTGTTTATTTATGAATTAAAATTACAATCCTTAATTTTTCAAAATCTTTCTTTCTTTCTTAAAGTGGAGCTAATATTTCTTGACGTATGAAGTAATCAACCATGACTTACTTCAATGTCAACTTCAAATTAGTATAAAAAGATTTCACTTTATGGAACATGAATGTGATTATAAGATAGGTAATCTAAATATTCATATCATATTTATATTACTTTTTTTATTATAATCGTACATAAAATATTACATTTATATAAATTTTAATATGTTAATAAGTGATAATATATAGATTTGATATGCATTTGTCTCGTATTTATATTATTTTTTTTCAAATTATCAAGTTTAAATATATAACTTTTAGATTAGATCTAGATTTTCTAAGTAAGAAAAAAACACCAACCAATGAATTAAATGTTCGGATATAATTTTTTAATGAAAAGTTTGGGGTAGTAGAGATAAAGAAGACAACAATAAAAAATAAATAAAATTAAATAGATCGATTCTTCAAATTAACTTTTCAAAAATCCTTATTATTGAATTTCCATGTTGGGTCCCAATTTCATTTTTAATTGACAATAATTCAAAATCCAATTATCACTATACGTTTGGGATCTTTTTATTCATTTATTTATTTTTTCACAAATATTATAATAATAATAATAATAATAATATATTATTATTATTATTATTATTATTATTTGAGCGAGGACGGACATAGCGGAAATGGGACCATCCTAATGCAAACGTTAAAGGGGGGCATGTGAAAAGGAAGGGCACGAGAATGAATAAAGGCGTACGTTGAAACGGGACGGAGCTTTGACAGAGATAGCAAAGCTTTGTCTTCATCCGTTTTTGGTGGGACACTGTCCTGTCATTTTAACAGCCTCGTTCATTTCTATTACAAAAACAGGGCCCTTTGCTGGATCTTTTCCAATTATTTCTTTTAAAAAAAAATTAAAAAAAAAACAACAAAAATTAAATGGGCCCACTATAAATAATCCCTAGCAAAATGGGCCCACTACAAATACTCCCTACCAAAATGGGCCCAAGCCTCAATTATGAATTTACGATGCATCACATGCATCCAGCTCTTTCGTATGAATTTTCTTTTCTTTTCCCTCCTAAATTCCATCCAAATATCTTTATTATTCAGCATCTATTTCGGCACTTTGTTGTTATACTAGGAGAATATCTCATTCGTTGAGGGTTATAAAATATTCTTGCTGGTCTATCAAGAAAATCCTTTGATCCTAGACAAATGGAGCACCACGCAGACCCTTTTTTCTTTTTTCATGATTGGATTCAATGATTATTTAAATAATTTTTTAAATTAAAAAATAAATATATTAATTATATTTTTATAGATATTATTTTAATTAATAATACTGAAACTCATTAACATGTTTTTATATAAAAAGATGCACTTATCAATCGAAACTTTTGTCCAAATTGGTTTGTAACTTTAGTGAGATGGGCCTTAAAGTTTCCAGATTAAGGGACCAATTTCTTTTCTTAAAAGGGCTTACTGCATTTGGGCTGAAATTTTTGACTACCTAATTTGGAGTATCTTTGGTTTCCTTATATCTCGGCCTCACTCTTCAAAGTGTCTTAAGCTTTCTAGGAATTTGGCCCAAAAAACCTAGGTAGTGGAAAATAAAGTGTTTTTTTTTTTTAAAGCAATGTTACAACTATTGTTGGAACCTTATGCAAAGTCCAAAAATAGACTACACATGATTGACAGTTTTGTCAGCCTATGGAAGGAAAGAAAACATAAAAAATAAGAAATAATCAATCATATTTGTTTTATTAAAAAAACAATAGATAAAATAGTATCGCATGTTTCATGTTTAGTAGTCGTATTTTTTGGGGGCCTGTTTTAGTTGTTTATTTTACCAATTACCATTAGCCAAAAATGTGGCCCAAACTACTCAAAATAGTGCCATATTGCTGTGGAAAAAATTATATTTAAAAATGTAGTAAAAAAAATATCTTTTAAGAATTTTTAAATATTTGTAATTGTTTTGAAATAATGTTGTGATAAATTAAAACTTAAAAACAAAGCTATAAAATAATAAAAGCTTAAAGATACGAAGATAATAAAATTATTTTATTTAAAAAGTTAACTTTCAAACCATAAAATTTTTTTTGTTATTTAATTTGGATTGCCAAATCATGATTTTAATTGTAAAAACTAATATTTTTTACCATTCGACATTGCGTGTGTAGTAATACACAACTTTTAATTTTAAAAATTTTGCCAACAATAATATTAAACGAGATCTTGTAAAAGTTATTTATTTATTTATTTATTTCCCTTTCTTTCTCTAGCTTTTTGGTTTTCCTTTTTGCTGAGAAGTTCTCCATCATCGTGTTCTAGACACCTAGAAATTAAAGCTTAAAGCGCGTTAACATCCTTGAATTAATGCTTTTCAATATTGTTCTTCTTGGTTTTAAGTTTCTTCCTTTAGATTTGATTACATGGTAAAAACGGAAGCCAAAACACAAAACTAGTCAAGATTAGTTGTCCCACCATGGAACATCGGGAGATTGTAGTACATTATATATAGATAACTTAGAAACTTGTAAAATCCCCTACACTCATACAATCATTTATTCACATTAAAGTTTTTGTTTTATTTGTCAACTAACAGTGCCAACCTTTATATAATCATTATGATTAAAATATTCTTAAAATCTCAAATTATTTTTTTAAATAAGTTTTTATATTTTTATTATAGTTAAATAAAATTTATTTTTTTAATTATTTTAGCCGATCGTTAATTCCGTCACTTCCCACCACTTTCAAAGTAGATTCACGTCTTGAATTTTGCTCTTCCAACCCTTAGCCACAAAATATTTAAGAATGAAAAGGAGACCTAAACTAGTGACCAAAACACACTCACAAAGCCATTGGTTCAAAGTTTAATGAATTAATGCACATTGATTTTGATATGAACAATGTATATAAATAATTAATGAAACGAAAAATATTGATAGTAAACAGTGAAAAGAACATATTATATCATATTAATTACATAAACTAATATAATTAAGGTCCATTATAGTAAGAGATATGGCATGGGAGACAAAGAATCTTAAGCTAATTCATTTTAAAGCTATGAGCACTTAACAATTTACCCAACAGAAGCAAGGCATCCGATGCTGCCAAAGCCAATTACCGGATCTTCCACGGCATATTAACAGCATAGAATATGTTCGAAAAGTCAACTTTTTTTGAGGAGGGGGGGGGAGGGTTGCGTACGATGCATAATACTCTAGGGAAACGTTTCATTATCAAAAACAAAAAATAATTAAAATTTATTATTTGTAAACATAATTTTCTCCAACACAAACTTTAAAACAACGACATAAGTAAAAGAAAAAAAAAAAAAGTGGTCCTAAATTATAGAGTTGTTCGCCTTTGTCGTTTTCTTTTGAGATAACCCAATTTTATATATATATATATATATATATATATATATGTTATGTTTTGTTAATGTCTCCAAAATGATTGGTCATGGAAGCTTTGCATCAAAAACTATGAAGTGGAAGTCTTGGGAGATTCCCACCTTGTGAGGCAAAGCATATAGATTGAGGGTTCATGCTTTTTCAAAAAGAAAAATTACAGTGGGAAAAATCTATGATCCATTGGATTTGGTGGCCCTAAAGCCTCCATTTTTTTCCCCTCTTATTTCTAAAGTCCACCCAAAGTCAGTAATTATAAATTTATACACAAAACAAGATGGGAGAGAAAAAAAATTTAATTAAAGTGATTATATAATTAATTTCGTCGTTAGAATATTTATAGTTAATTTTATCACTAAAATATTAAAAATTTTAATAAAAAACAAAAGGATAAAAAAGAAAAATGTGAGCCAATAAACACCATTAATATATATATATATATATAGTTTGGGTTCAAAAAAGAATATAGTTTGAGAACAATGAAAGTCAATTAAATGAAACTTAGAGTTTAGTACTATGAACATTTGGTATGGTTGGGTGCTATAGATGGGGACATAACACTACATTAATGTTTGTTGTGGAGTTTATAAGAATTAATGAATTATATAAAGTCCCTAAAAAAATTCTTAAAAATTAGAATTTGAAATTTAATATAGAGATTTTATGCTAGAAATTTTAGAATAAAAAGAATGAATTTATATGGGATGAAAAAAAAAAGATTATATCAGTCAATTGTACAATCCAAAATACATATTAAACAAATAATATGCACACACAATAAAGAATTAAAGTGCATTTTAAAAATTTAGAATCATATAATGTATTTTTTTAAAATTATTGGAAAAATTATGTATTTTTAAAAATTTATGTAGCACTTTTCTAAAAAAAAAAAAAATACAATTAATATAAAAATCTAGTTAATATGCAAGTCAAGACATTCTATACTCTTATAGCTAATTTAGAGCACACTATATTTTGTACATAAGTTTGACATTGACAAATAATTTTCAATGTTTTAAACATAATAAAGAAAATATTATGGCAAGCTATATATTTAAAGCAATTAATGCTTTTTAGTCTAAAAAAATACTTAATTTCTTTGGTACATATAATCATCTATCTTTCCACTTATAAATTCGTATTATATTTATATTATAATTAAATTTAAAATATTATATAATAATATAAATTTTAATATTTTAATATTATTTTTAACTATTTTTATAATATATTTATATTATTTAATCATATTATATTTAAATTTATTGTGAGTTAAAGGCATCGGGAAAATTGCTGAATTTTAGACAGAAAAATGTGAGTTTGAGCAAATACAACGTTGACAAGTTTCATGCACTAATTAATTCCAAGTGCATGGGGTTTTTTAATTACACTTTGCCACAACGTTTGGTATTTTTCTGTACAGTTATTACGGTTCACGCGGTTTGTGGGCTCGAAAAGTACACCAAACTCCGCGTATTCTCAATTTTTGTTCTTTTTTATTTCAGCCCCAAAAATGAACGGATCTTGTTCTTAAGCTGCACCCAAACGAAGACCTCAGATAAAATGAAACAATCTTTATTTTCTTCTTTATAGCTCCTGTTTTATCTTCGTCTTCTTCTTGGTTCTATTTCACTGACAAGAAATATGGAGACATCCTTACTGTTACTAGCCCTTCTTTTTATAGCTGGCTTTGTTAATATTTACTTTTATTTCTCTCCCAAGAAGTTTTATGCATGGCTTCAATCTTTCTTTCCTAACGGCGGTTCATTATCAGCGTCTGTGTCCTCGGGCTCTAAGGCTGTTAGTCAGGTGATTGAAGTGAAGGAAAGAAGAGATTCAAAGAAGGTAGAGCTGAAAAGGGTTTTCGCCACCTTTGACAAGAATGGTGATGGCTTCATAACAAAGCAAGAGTTGAGTGAATCGCTGAAGAATATCAGGATGTTCATGACGGAGAAAGAGGTCGAAGAGATGGTGGTGAAAGTGGATGCTAATGGAGATGGGTTGATCGATTTCGACGAGTTCCGCATCTTGTGTCAGGCCATGGATGGTCATGAAGAAGGTGGAAAGAGAAGAGGAGAAGATGGGGAGATTAATGGAGTTATTGAGGAAGGTGATGGAGAAGCGGAACTGAAGGAGGCTTTCGACGTGTTTGACAAAGATAAAGATGGGTTGATTTCGGTTGAGGAATTGGGTTCGGTGTTGTGTTCTTTGGGGTTGAAGGAAGGGAACAAGATGGAAGATTGCAAGGCAATGATCAGGAAAGTCGACATGGATGGAGATGGGATGGTTAGTTTCGACGAATTCAAGAGGATGATGAAAAGTGGAGGCGGACTAGTTTCTGTAACAGCCTTCTAAAATCTCCCCGACTAATTAACTTCTCCAAACTCCAAGGATTAAAGATTTTAAAGTAAGGCTTTTCATCTCTGCTCAAACTCACAAACGATTTGTGTAGAGACAAGACAACGACTACTTAACCTGATTTGAACACAGATCTTGATCTCCAGTTCAAATCTACTGGGTGTTTCGTCTGGTGTTGGATTTGTTGCTTTTAAATCCCTTTGAAGTACTCTTTTTGACACATTAGTAGTTTAGTACAACTTTTAAAAGCTTTTCCGCCAACAACCCTGTAATTACCATCTGAAATTTAACAGTTAGTTGAACAACTTTTCCACTGGACCTGGTCCAGGTTTTAGTTCTGTCTGTATATTTGAATTAATGCACTGTACATATACAGTTTGATTTGAAACGTAGTTATCTGTAATAACAATGGCTTTCCTTCCATTTTGACCCTCTTTTGGCCCTTTTCTTCTCATCTTTTCACGCTCTAATATTTTTTCTGGTTCTTTTATCCGTTCGGGATGTCACAAAGTCTTACCGGATCCGAGCTGTGCACGCAGTGATTGAAAGTTTCACCTCCATAAACTGCACCGAGCTTACAAGAGAGATCAAAAAATTATTTCATCCATGTCTTCTTCTTCTCAATTGTTTATCCTATGTATTCATGTAATGCTTGTTTTAAATTTAATAAAGACGACGGTTTCAGCTACCGCTGTAACTAAAGGGCTTGACATCGATATGCATGTTGAATGGGTCCAACAGCTTACCATACCATTGATTTACCTCACTGGCATCCCTAAACGGTTATTGATCAGAGAGTATAGATTTGGAAGTTCGATGCCCTATATGTGAGAAGCTCTGCTCTGGGTCTGGCTCTGATTCTGATTCTTCTGACTATATGGTTGCAAGGAATGCAACTTTTTCCTTCATATGAACTGGTTTTTCCTTTTTCCTCTCGATTTTACCCATCAATTTGGATCTGGTTTTGCTGGATCCAAAACGTTAATGATCAGGGATAGTAGTGATCCTGATAACTTTGTTTTAAAATTTGTTACCTACGGAATATATTTATTTGCATACTGGCGAAATTTATACTTGTAAAAGGTCACCGAACACAAATGCAGTGTGAGGTAGTTCTTTAATTTGCTCCCTGTTTCCAGATGCGTCGTCTTTAATGGGATGTAATGGCAACTACGAAAAAAAAAAAAAAAAAACTCGTTAAATGCACGTAAAGTCGGAACATAATCATGTGTCGGTTGCATCGGAGAAAATTGAGCAGGGCCAAAGGGGAAAAGGCTGGGCGGAAGAAAGAAATTGTTCAATGATGAAGGCAAAGCCAAGCAAAGCACGAGGACCTGGCGTGTCTGGACAGACGAGTCTTAGCCCCCACATGTCAATGCAATGATTGGTGGCTGTGGAAATTAATATTATACTAACTGATTTTATCTATATCCGGGCTGGCCTGCCTCATCCGTCTCGGCAAGAATGGTTGGAAAGCGTTACTCCCAGCTGGTGGGAGTGAGAGTCCGGGACCAGCTCATTGCTTTGGAATTCTTTTAGACTTCTTTTCTTCTGTTCTTTTGGATGGTTTCGAAATATATATATATATATATATATATATATATAATTGGAAATTGGACATAAAAGTGTCATTGCAGATTCAAATGATGTCCCAAAAACAAAAAAAAACAAAAAATACTTCCTTGAATAAGAAAATTGGGAAATGTTAATAGGAATTAGGAATGTAGTGACAGATGATTCTTTTTTCTTTTTAAAAAAAGTGTAATTAATAAATATGTACACTTGAAATTAACAAAAACAATGTATTAAATAAAATACTGTTTTAAAAAATAAATATTAAATAATTATTGGCCAAGGGCTATAAACAACCTTAAAAAAAAAGAGAGAGAGAGAGAAGGAAAAAAAACCAGTATAACACTTTATATTTTAATTTCTAAGCTGGTGATGTATGTAAAACTGAATTCAAGTTTAATTGAAGGTAAGAAACTTTACATAAGCATAAAAAGTTATTTGGTTGCACCACGGCAGGATACGAAAACTAAAGGCTGCCTGCCCGTCGCCGAGCAAAGTCTAGTTTCTAAAGGAAAACATGGCAATGACATTCAGGGTGTTTATATACGGCATATTCATTGCAACTAATGCTTCATTCAGACGTGCGGTGAGAACCCTTCTCATATGAATCAGGTGCCGTATAGATCCAGAACGTGCCATTTAGATGACGAGGATGGGGCTCCTTTCCACCAGGCTTTCAAATGAAGTACGATGACAAAGAGAGTCAAAACAACATATAGGCCATCTCATGGCATGAAAGAAGCAAAGTTTCTCTATTTCCCTTCTGTTACTGGCAGTAGCTGCAGTAAGAAAACTCACTCTCCGGTCTCCAAGTCATATACTAATACGGTAGCAATTAATAAATTAACCATGAGCAAAGATGCTTCCCAGGATCCACTTGATTGAGTTGGCAATGGAGGTTGAAACTTACTAATTAAGTTTCAAAGATTTGTGGAACCTGATCACGAATCATCTTCACATCAATCAATGGGAATTTTTTTTTCTAGCAGTCTTCCCATCAATTAGAGCTCCAATGATCAATTCGGTCAAACCATCATGATGATGACATCTTACAAGGAACCATGCTGCACAAGTGGTTCAATTATTGCTATTCTTCATCAGCCTTAAAAAAAAATGGGCTTCTATTTTCTTTTAATGCCAAGCTATTGCAACTTCAATCTATAAGCTTAGATATTATGGTTTATGAATCAGAACGCAGAAGGTTTTGATCAAATTTGTTGGGCCATGGATGATGATGCCCAAAATGTAGTAATCTTTCAGGTTTGATCCCTAGCTCAATCCATTTTTTTTGAGAAAGTGGATGGTACATTTATGACATAATAACTTCTTGTTAAAATTATCAATATCAACAGTCTAATTTTATTGTAAAAGAAGAGCTAAAAATCTTGCACAATCTGGGCATTCTGATACACCAATTACATGACCGAGCAACTTTATAGATCCCAAAACAGGATATCTTGTTTGCCCAATATGATGAGCTTGAGTGGGCTACACTGGTCAGTCACTGAAAAACTATTATTCTCAGTCTAGATTGCGGTGGTGGGGTCCAAGACTGGGGGAGGCTGGACCAATGGCTTAGTGGGGGCAATGGGTATCACTCCTTTCCTACAATGGGAAGGGACCCTCTCAAGTTGCAAAACACAACGTAGGAAAAGGAAAAATAAAAAATAAAAAATAAAGAGTAGAGATCTCATCTCAGCTCTCAGTTTTGCTTTTCTTCACCCAAAGCATCATAGAATACCATTTTATTTATATTGGTTGTTGATGAAATGACCTCTCACCAAGCTCTCCCCCACTCTTCCTATCAAATCCCTATTTTAATTTTTTTTTTCAATAAAACCCTTTTCAGTAAAAGAAATTACATATAAAAATATTAGATATAAAATAAATATGATAAAAAATTAAATTTTATACAAACATAATATTAAAAATATAAATTTTATATAAATATATAAATATTTTAAAATTTATATATTATAAATAATTTATATATTAAAATTTATATAAATATAAAATATTTTAAATATAATTATAACTATACGATGAATACATAAATTATCGTGTCGAAAAGAAACCCTCTTATCAGAGGCTTCCCCTCCCATTTCCCTCTCTGCATCTACTTAACAGGAATATATCCATTTCTCCCCAAAGAAAGAGAGAATTTTGGGTGATGGGATTGCACTCAAATGTGCTCTTGACTTGTTGGCCAAAAAACATATGCTCTTGACTATCTTTCCATTAGTTTTGACCAGACAATCATAATACAAACCCGGAATTGTTTAATTAATGGAAATTTGAAAGAGAAAAAAAAAAAAAAAACTTATTTTGATACCTGTGATTGGGAAACCTTTTGGGGCACAAGATCTTGCAGGTTACAAACTCTATCTGGGCAAAGATTTTTTTTCTCTTATTTCTTTTGTTGTCTTTAGGCTGTTAAAGCTTTAGGGTGAGAAGGTATTACTACAAATGGCGAAAGAATAGAGAATAATTAATAATTATTTTTAAAATATAAAAAATTATTTTAATAGTTATTTTTTACAATTATGCTTTTAAAAAGTTTTAAAAATAATAATCATTAAAAGCTATTAAATTAAAAATATATTCATCTTTAATACTATTAAATTTAAGATAAAAAAACTTCTCTTTTATCGTCTTTTTATTTTATCATTATTTTTTGCTATTTTGTAGTGTGCTAGATACATTGATGTGGGCAAGAAAGAGCCAGAGAAGGTGGAAAATGAAAAAACTCCATTAGCTTAAAGCAAAGAGTCACATAGTGGAATATGAGTATTTTGGTTATCTACTGTTCATCATTCCCCTTCAAAAGGTTGCACATTAACTACTCTGTAAAAGAAGATTATTTCCTCACTAAATCAACCCCCCTTCCATTTTCTTAAAGCAAATCAGGTATGATAATTCTTGCATGAATTAGATTGTTGATGAAAAATGAAAATACAGGTCTAATTGCACAAATTGGATGCTGTATAATTAACACTTACGCCTATTCTGAGAGATTTGATTCATATTTTTTTAAGCTTGTATACGTTAAATTGATTATATTTAAAATTCAATGTATTTTTTTACGTTAAGTTGGAGTGAATGATTATTGAATTTACGTGTAGATACAAGTGTATAAATTATATAGCAAAGAAAGATTAGAACACCAATACATGACCTAATAAATGATAAGATATTAGGAGAAAAAAATATTAAAAGGGCAAATACTTTTAGAATTCGAATTTTATAACTATGATATCATATTGAATTGAGTAACCAATTATTCAAAAGCATAAAAAAAAAACTTTAACTATTATATTTAAGTTTTAACAGTATTTATTATAAGAATTAAAATTATAAAAGAAAAAAAATACTTTAAAAAGTCACGTTGGAGACAAGCATAATTGTTTGGGTATTATCTATTTGGCCAATATTTGTCTCAATACAAATTATAAATACCAAGAAAAAACAACAAAAAAAATGGAGTTCATTAAAAAAAGAATATTATAATATCTGTATTTGCTATTTGTTGTATTATATACATATAATCCAAAGCCTTAAACTTAAGTTCTAAACATAAGTTGAAACATTTTCAAAATAATGAAAGGTTATGTTTTCAATAATCATAAAGTAATATCTCTTAATTATTTAATTAAGAGTGATGTCTTTTGGTTACTTACCAAGTGATGTGACTATTGAAATAGACATGTATTTCTAAAAGATATGTCTGTATGAAGAGGCATTTCTTTCTTTTTAAATAGAACCCCTTTCATTTGAAAAATATAGATAGAAAAATATGTAGAAAATTACAAAAAAAAATTTGATAGTTTTGCTATACACTGTTTAGTGCATAGTGAATTGATGACATCAGTGCAAAATGTCGTTAATCATAGGGTTTCATTGTATACTTAAGGTTTATACGCCAATAACCCTTTTGCATACCTAATTAATGGTGGGAGTGAATAAAATCTTGAAAAAATTGACATTACTATATATCTTAAAACCTTCATCAATTTCTCTTGTTTTCAGTTTTCCACGTACTAACAAGATCTTGGTTCTTAGCTCTTCTTTCCCATTCATTTTCGTGACAAGTTGAATTTGAGAAAGATGGGTTTTTTTAATTTCTTTTTTCCATATATGAGGCGGTGGAAAAATAAGGGATAAAATAAAAAATTTTGAATTTTACCATTTTATTGAAGTAAGATTTATATATTTTTTTTGTTCTTAAGTAAGTTTTTAATTTGTATCTAAATAAACTATTAATTTTTAATTTTTATTCAAATAAATCTTCAACCTTTAATTTATATCAAAATAAATCTTTAACATAAATCAATACTTCATTTGAAATAAATGCATAAATGCTTGCATACAAATAAAAAGATAATAACTTATTTAGATATATATTAAAAGTATAGGGCTTAATTAAAAATATGAAATATTCAAGAATTTTTAAAATACTTTAGCCAAAATTAATAAATAAATTATTTAAGTACATTAGATTCCCTTTAAGAAAAAAAAAATTACAGTAATATGAAAAATTAAAATTAAACATTCAAAGTCGTTGGTCAAGCAATGTCACCGACTATGTCCTTGATATATAATTAAAGAATCAATGCTAATATTTAATCATGATATTTGAGCATATTACTTGTCAAACGTTTGCTATTCATTTTCTATAATTTGATCATTTATCCAATGTTTATACATTTATTAAACAATATGAAAGCTGTCGTAATATACACCAAGTTATGATAAATTATTTAGAATATAAATATATTAAAGCCCATTAAATATTTGACTTTAATTTAAAAGAAAAAATTATATTGACTATATGCAAATTTCAACTTTTAAGTGGCATATTTTGGCTGATTTTTCTTTTAGTGGCATATTAAATAATAGATTTCAATGAGTTGATCTATTAAAACATATAAATTATGATGATTCTTAAAAATATATATATATAATAAATTAAGGTTAAAATATTTATAAAAAAAAGTCAATGTACTTTTTTAAAATTTTTAGATAAATTTTTGTATTTTTTTATTTTACCTAATAAGCTTTTAAAATTTTATTTTTCTTTATTAATATTGTCATGTAACAATGAACTCAGCATGAATTTTTATATTTTGCTTTTGAACATTGATTTGGCAAAGATAAAGTAGCATGGATGTTTTAGTGTTTTTTATTCAAAATAATGGCTTAATTCAATTAAAAAAATAGTGTTGAAAGTTTCAATTGGTATAATAAAAATGTTTGGATCTTTTAGATTTTAGGTTTTATATTAAATTTTATTAGTTATATTCTGATTAATTTATTTATTTGATTATAAGTGATTATTAG
This sequence comes from Adansonia grandidieri, assembly GCA_038382065.1. Classification (NCBI taxonomy): domain Eukaryota; kingdom Viridiplantae; phylum Streptophyta; class Magnoliopsida; order Malvales; family Malvaceae; genus Adansonia; species Adansonia grandidieri. The sequence goes on along the minus strand of JBBYHK010000020.1, from coordinate 2,444,338 downwards.
TTATATATTGATGTACTTAATTATGATTGTAATTTCGTATAGTTGTAATTTCAAAAAAATACGTTTAGATCTCATCTTAAAAAAAAAAAAAAATACAAGAAACCTAAAAATAATGAGAGAAAACATAAGAGATTTTAAGTTTTGCAATTATCTTATAAGATAAAATAATATGTTATACTATATCTATTTCTTTCATTCTTTTATTTATGAGCTTTAAGAGCTTTTACAATAAAATTATTCTTTTTCATCCATCATTTTCATTCCATTTCCCAATCACTAAAGAGTAGTTTTAGATATAATTAAAAATGTGGGTTTTATGCATTTGGGAATTGGAATAATGTTAAGTGGTGAGTCTTAGTCATAAGTGAAGAGAGATATTTCTTTTCCAATTCAACTCTAATTATAAACAAAGTTTATATTTGATACATTAACGATATATAAATACAGATATTATTAATAAATTAGATAATATTATTTTATTTAAGATTTTTAAAAATAAATAAATAAATTTATTTTTTAATAAAAATAATTTGATAATAAATAAATTTATACATTCTATGCCAAATAAAAATCTTTATAGACAAAAGAAAAAAAAAAGAGTAGTTAGCCTACCTTTTAGTGTATGTCATTTTTTATTTTTTATTTTTGAAAAATCTTGCTTATTTTGTATTTCAAGGTCAAGATTGTGATTGGAACTATAAGGGAAAAAAATGGCTTTATTTGGTCTAAAAGTTTCTTAACCCTCCAAATTAATATAAAAACATCCCTATGCAATCTTTGCCCTTATCTGTTCTATTTCTTAATATGTTAATGTCCCAAGGATTAACAACTTTCTATTAATCAACAAATTACCAACAACCTCACCCAAAAAAAAAAAAATCCTAGCATTAGGCATAGCTTACTATTAACAAATTATTATTATTATTATTATTATTATTATTATTATTTATTATTATTATTATCGTCTTCATCATCTTAACAATCAACCTAGACATATATATTCCTATCTACATATATATATATATATATATATATAACTAAAAATCAACAATGCACCTAATTTTCTTAATTGCATTAACGTTGGTGTTACACCTAAGTATGTTCATTGGTTGGGTTATTAGTTCAAATTTAAAAGTTTGTTTATATTTGAGAGAGGTTGAATAAAAAATTCAAGCACATCTTAACCTAATTTATTTTTCAATTATATAATATAAATTATTTTTATATATTATATATTTTATATCATATAAAAATAAAAATAAATATTTATAGTGTAAATTATTTATTAAGTTATTCGTGTACTAAACTTATTAAAAATTAACTAAAAATAACATATTTATAATTAAAAAATATGAATAGGCATAGACTATTTATTTATAAATATAAACAGATTTAAACAAAATTTGAAGCTATATTTCAGGTATGGCTAGATTTAAGTATATATAATAAAGAAGAAAAAGATAATCTTATAAAAATTAAATAAAAGATAACATATTTTTTAAATTTGTTTTAGAAAGAACATTTATACGATAAAAAATAAGCTTATTAAAAGTATTTAATAAAGAAAAACATAATCTTTTAAGTTTACTTTTTTTAAAAAAATAAAAATTTAAATGAATTTAAATTATTATTTAAAAATATAATTGATTTTAACAAAATTAAAATCATGTTTTAAATGAAATTATACTTAAATAAACAAAAACATGCTTGATTTCAATCCAATTTATTAACACTTTTATAGGAGCACCATTCTTTTTGGTCATCACGTTAAAGCAATATAAAAGAATAACAATAATAAGAGTAAGAACGAAAAGGGAGAGAGAAAAGTGAAGCAAATGCCAATGCCGTCCCCCACAACAGCAAAAAAGAAGAAAAAGGTAGTGGCAAAAAAGTTCTTTTCGTACACACTACTATACTGCGAATGATAGTGAATTGGTGACGATGAAATGAATTGATGCCTGCAATCCCCAACATCCACACTCCTTTCCTCTTCCTTTTCTCTTTCTTTCTGCTTTCCTTTCTTTCCTCTCTTCACTTGATTCAATTCTCTTCTTCTTCTTCTTCTTCTTCTTCCCATGGCCAAGCTTTTCTTCTCTTCCTCTTTGTTCTTTTCATGCAATTGTAGTTCCATCCCATGAAACATGTACCTTATATTTTCTTTTATGTATCTGAGTTAAAAGCACTTGTCTCCGTAAAACTAAACACCTCTCTAATTGTTCTCCAATGGATGACAACAACTGTGGCTGTTGGGCTGTCTTGAAACGCGGCGTTTGCAAGTCCACCGCTTCTCGTGACTCTGCTAACACTATTCCCCGTACTAGTCTTGTTTATGATGCTGGTATTCTTTCTCTTGGTTTCCTCTTCTTCAATACAAACAATTTTATGTCTCTTTCTCTTTAGCTTTTGGCTTTTTGTTTTGAAAAATACTGATCACTTTTTTTTCTTCTTTTGTTCTTGCCATTTGTTTCTTCTTGCTCTTGGTCTCTTTTTTTTTTTTTTTTAATGTTTTCTAATTCTTGTTTTCTTCCTTCTGTTTCTTTCTTAGTTGTTGAGTTCCGATACTAAACCAATGTTGCTTTGTGATTTTTGTTCTGATTTTTCTTAAAAAGTTTAAAGAATTTTGAGCTCAACAAGCAAATATCAGGCTGGGGAAACACTTTGGGCTACAGATCTTCACACTTAATTCTGCTCTGTCTCACTGATTCTTGCAGAAAGATTAGTTCTTTTTTGAGTCCTGCGAGTTTCAAAATGGGATTTTTAAAACAATCTCTGCTTGCTTATGTGGGCGGTGAATATGAGACAGTTATTTTTTTTATTTACCAAGATGAATTTGGCTTGGCATATAATTCATTGTGTAATTAAGATCGTCATTGAAAGATTCTCTACTGACAAAAGGAATTGTTGCCTTTACTCTTTTCTGATTGTGAAGTCTCAACCTGAAATTAAAATAGAATTTATTTTGTTTCTGATCAAAGGAAAGGTAACTGATTCTCCAACCCCTGTATGAAATGCAGCTACTGAAACAAGATATCTAAATGCTAGTAATAGAGAGCTGTACCCTCCAAATGAAGCTCATCTTTCATCTGATAATCCCGATCCACCACCACCACCATCAAATAACAAATCTCCATGCCAGCTTCTCCAATTTACTTTTCAGGAGCTAAAATCTGCTACAGGAAACTTTAGACCCGACAGCATTCTTGGGGAAGGTGGTTTTGGCTATGTCTTCAAAGGGTGGATAGAGGAAAACGGGACGGCTCCGGCGAAACCGGGCTCAGGGATCACGGTTGCGGTCAAGAGCTTGAAGCCAGATGGTCTTCAAGGCCATAGAGAATGGGTGGTTAGTAGAAAAAATATGTGCCTTGGGTTAGTAGATTGAATGTTGAAGAGAGGCTATTGGTAAGTTACTTGAAACTTGGGAGTGTAACATTGGATGGTTTCCTTTTTTTTTATTGCAGGCTGAGGTTGATTTCCTCGGACAGCTTCATCATCCTAATCTTGTTAAACTTATTGGTTACTGCATAGAAGACGATCAGCGGCTGCTTGTATACGAATTTATGACCCGAGGAAGTCTTGAAAACCATCTTTTTAGAAGTGAGTCTCACTGTTTCCTTTCCTTCTGTCATTCCAACTCAGATTCATATGTATTTTCTCCAATTAATCTGGTATTTCAAGTTAAAATTCTTTGCTGAAGTGGTACTCATGGACTGCAACTTTGTTAGTTAGCAATAATCCTTCTAATTAGGGTTCATTGATGAAAAAAAGTACTCAATATGCATAGGATTATGAGGCTTATAATACAAAAGAATTAAAGGAGAGAGAGAAAGAGAGAGAGAAACAAGAGCTTGCGAATACCAGACTTTCTTTATGGCTACCAAATCACCCTCTTTTTCTATCCGCAAACTGCTGATACGAGACTGTGGATGTACATGCGGAACCAAAGATAATTTTCTGTCGGAATGTTACATCAAGGGCTTTTCTGGATTCACCTGAGTATCTGATACATGTCATATAACTTCTGATGAACAATTTTCCGGAATTTCTGTTCTTGCATATTTATAGAAGTTCACATTAAAGAAATACTGATGTTGCCTTGTTGCCTAATTTTGCAAAGGGACGATACCTCTTCCATGGTCCAATCGGATTAAGATTGCTCTCGGGGCAGCAAAAGGATTGGCCTTTCTCCATGGTGGTCCAGAACCAGTCATTTATAGAGATTTTAAAACATCCAACATTTTACTTGATTCGGTATGTAAGTTAGATGCATTAATTTAGGTCACTATGTCAACCTGTCCAATATGTCGTTTGTTCTATGGAATCACTAATATTGAATTTCATTTGCAGGAGTATAATGCAAAGCTTTCAGATTTTGGTCTAGCGAAAGCTGGTCCTCAAGGAGACAAAACACATGTTTCTACTAGGGTTGTTGGAACCTATGGCTACGCTGCACCAGAGTATGTTATGACAGGTAACAAAATTGTGCAAGATGATCTGAACTAATTGAAAACCTTAAAGATATAGTGTTATATTATATATGCCTTATCTAAGGAGATTTGACTGAACATTAAGAACCGATTTTTCCGTTAGAAATACCTTTTATACTAAATATCAATGGCAGAATTGGAAATCAAACCCAGATGGTTGTACATCAACTAAGGCGCAGCTGAGATCACTAAACTGACATTTCTATAGTAAAATTGACTTTCATTATCAAATTGCTTAAAGACTTAATTTTAAGTACCAGCAAGCAAAATAGATGATGGGAATTGCGAAAATCTTAGAGTAGGTTTGTTACATATAAGCAAGAGCATTCCCCTTGAAAACTTGAGAGAGAATTTCTTTAACACTTTGTGCTTTATATTGCTTTGACCAAAATTTTGTAACCGATGATCTTGAGCCGTCTGATTTGACTCTGTTTGTTTGGAGAATGTTTCTAAAGATAATTGGAGCATCCATCAAATTTAATAGTTCGTGCTGATCAATTGTTACCAGTTTGTTACCATGTTATTTGGCACTGAGATTTCCTGCTTTGCGAACTGCATTTGGATTGCTTCTGCGCCCTTTTGATCGTTAACTTTCTGCGCTACGCGAAAATCTGGAGAACTGATAATATGTACATCTTTGGATCTTTTTTCCCAGGACACTTGACTTCTAAGAGCGATGTCTACAGTTTTGGTGTCGTATTACTTGAGATTTTGACCGGCCGAAGATCAATGGACAAGAAGCGCCCTAGTGGGGAGCAGAATCTTGTTGCTTGGGCTCGACCATATTTGGCTGACAAGAGAAAGCTTTACCAGCTGGTGGATCCCCGCTTGGAGCTGAATTATTCTCTTAAAGGAGTGCAGAAAGTTTCTCAATTAGCTCACAGCTGCCTCCATAGGGACCCGAAATCCCGTCCTACAATGGATGAAGTTGTGAAAGTTCTCACTCCATTGCAAGATCTTAACGATCTCGCCATCTTGTCATATCACTCTCGCGTATCTCAACAAGGGAGACGGAAGAAGAAACCTGAGGGATCTCATCAGCAACTCTCCAATACTCAATCCAAAAGCATCAGAGATTCTCCCTTGAATACCGGCAAACAGAGGTGTAGATGATCCGTAGTCAATTACCTATCATCGTTCGCTCAACTATCAAATCAAAGCAGAGGTTGAGGATGCCACAGTTGCATTATTTGATTGTGTGAAGACAATATTTCAGGCTTGTTGTATAATTTTGGGGGAGTTTGAAATTTGCTTAAAGGCTGAAGGATTTGAAGAGGTAAACCGATTTCCTTTACTTTAAAAACCTTACTCTAGAGAGCTAACCATGAATGTGGGATCGTTCATTGCGATTTCCCACAGTTGTAATTGAGGTATATCTTTTGTAATTAGACCAAGCCTCCCATTTCCAAGATTGGTATTTGCAGCTCCCTGAATGTCAATTTCTTTTTGAGTTTTGGAATTTGGCGGTATGTTTCTGCATTGACACTATGCTTTACTTCAAAATATATATGCTCTTTCTTAGAATTAAAAGTTTTTAAGAATTTCCTTCAATTTGAGAGCCTTTTTGGATCCGACAACTCTGTACTCTTCTGTATATGTAAATGAGAATGTTAAAGATGGGAAAAGTTTTGTTTTAGTGAACAAAATTGCATATAGAAGTTATACTTGCTGTTTATGTTCGACACATATCCAGATATCGGTATAAGTTCAAGAGTCTTCTAATGAATATATAAAAAAACTTTTTAAAATTTTAATATATCAAAATTTTATATTTATTGTATTTAAAATTCACACTTGAATTCAAATAACGTAAGATTATACACTAAAGTTGGTCTAAACTCGTAAAAGTCACTGCTACATATGCAGTTGTACCTAGACAGGTTCAGCCTGATTCCCCTAAAAAAAAAAAAAAAAAAAAGGCATCTAAACATTCGGTCAAAAGATAAGCCATTGGCTTATTTGAAGCAGCAAAATCAGCAGATCAGTTTCTATATATATATAAAGCATAGTACTATTATTTTTACAAAGAACAAAAATAAAAATCTATGAATAATGCAAGTTTCTTCCATCAGCAGTACTCTTCAAACTAGAATCTAATCCCTCTGCTTTAAACTTATTCTGAAAATCACTTCCGAAAAGAGTACAGTGCAATTATATAGTCTAACAAAAATGCATCTTTGACATCACTTTGTATTTTGTTGTCGCATTCAATCTGGAATCTTCGTGAGCTTTTACTTATTCTGCAAATCATTTCCGCCAAGTGTAGAGTAAAAAAAATTCTCATATGCCTTTACAAACAAAAGTGGTTTAGTTACATACGCATTTCATCATCCTTTGTTTTTATTTTAATTAAACAAAAGGAAAACATTACGTCAAATAAAAGGTTTACTTTATTTAGACCTATTTAATGATCGATTTATTCAATTTAAGCTTAGATAATTTATTTATAAATTTAAATTTATTTGATTTTAATTGTTATTCAATAATAAAAATTTTTATTTAAATTTAAATATAAAATATTATTTTAAATAAAAAATAAAATTTTAAATTAATATGATATGAGCTTAAAAATATGTAAAATTTTAAACTATACTCCGATCGAAATCCGGCCACTGGACAAAGAAACCCAATCTGAACAGGACTCGCAGAAAGAGCATGGTGGAGTTTTCTGGTAAAACTGAGGATTTTATTATTGGGTTTGCGGCTCTAGAGAATATTATGATAAATATTAATAGTGAGAGCCGACCAACTTGATTGATATACGTCAATAAAGAGCAATCTGGTCCGAACTTCAGTCCCCCTTTGGCTTACTTGATTCTAATGAAATAATAAATTATTAAATCCATTTTTAAGTGTAATTTTTTCAGAACAGCAATAATTAGAAAAATTTTAGGGCAAAGCCCAGCTCCTGGAGTGGTGAACGCCACGTTTACACGTTAAGGGCATTTAACTCTTTTCAAATGATTTTTATTTTTATTTTTAAATTTTTTTATTAAAATATTTTAAAAATTAATATTATTAATTTTTATTATAGAATTTTGTTGTTTTGTGGACTCTAAAAATTTAAATCTTTTTACTATTTTTTCTTGTTTCGAATATTTTGTAATCAATAAAAAATATTTTTATTTAAATTTAATTATAAAAATATATTAATATTAATATAAAAATATTTTCTAATATTTTAATAAGAATTATTACTTGTATTTATATAATTATAAAATATTTTAAAGATTATTACATTACGGTAAAATACGCAAACATAATATAAATAGAGAAATACAGAAATTTAATATTTTAGTTAGGTAATGTTTTATGTAATTCTGATAAAATTACATTTTATATGTAAATTACAAAACCGGTAGACATTTTTAAAATATTATAATTTTGCTTACTTCAAAAATTACTAAAAAAATTAATTTAAATATATATAATATATTTAAGAAAAAATCAAAAATTATTTTGCAAAAATTATATTTAATTTTCTTGAAATAATCTTTTACATAAATTCATTACAGTTTCAATAATATTTTATGTAACTCTATAATATTTGTATACAATTTAGTAATATTTTTATGTAATTTCTAATATAAAAACCTTATGTTCAAAGATTCTATACACAAATAAATTGCCCATAACATTTATTACATGCAAATATTACCTATACTGTAATTATTTGTGTAAATTGTAATCTTCATATGTGTTTTTCATAATCTTTTTATTACATACTTTTATTACAACTACACACACACATATATAGGAAATTAATTTTTTTTGTAATATTTGAGTTAAAAAATTTATTTTTACGTTTTATTTATATATTTTTAAATTTAGTAATAAATATAATATATTAATAAAAATAATTTTAAGATAAAATATATATTTTTTATTAGTTGGTAAGAATTTCAAGTAAATATTAGAAAAATTACATAAAACATTAGAGGGAAGGTAATGTTTGTATGTAACAAACGTCATAGTTTTACATAAAAATATTACTGAATCTGTAATGTATTTATGTAAAATGAAAAATAAAGTGTAATTATTTCCAAATTATTTATGTTTTTTATTAAATATATTATATATGTAGGAAATTATTTTTTAGTAATTTTTGAAGTTAAAATTTCTATATTTTTCATTTTATTTATACAATTTTTAGAATTATTAATAAATATAATATATATAAAAATTAATTTTATAAAAAAATATATATTTTTTTATTAGTTCGTAAGAATTACAACTAAAGATAAAAAAAATTACACATAATATTAGAGTAGAGGTAATCTTTGTATGTGATATGTTCTTATGGGTAATATATGTGTGTGAATAATCTTAATGGATAATGTTTGTATGTAACAAATTGCATATAAGCATTACTGGATTACATACAAATATTACAGTTTTTCATAAAAGCATTATTGAATCTGTAATATTTCTACGTAAAATGAAAAATAAAGTATAATTATTTCCAAATTATTTATATTCTTTATTAAATATATTTTATGTGTAGGAAATTAAATTTTTTATTAATTCTTGAAGTTAAAAAGTTCTATATTTTTCTATTCTATTTATATATTTTTTAAAACTACTAATAAATATAATATATTAATAAAAATAATTTTATGATAAAAGATATATTTTTTATTAGTTGGTAAGAATTACAAGTAAAGATTATAAACATTACACATAACATTAGAGTGAAGGTAATGTTGCATGTAATATGAGTTATGGGTAACATATGTTTGTAAAAAATTTTTAAAGGTAATGTTTAATAAATTACATATAAATATTACTAGATTGCAGACATAAATTACTGTTTTATATAAAAACATTATCGAATTTATAATGTACCTATGTAAAATGAAAAATAAAGTATAATTTATTTCCAAAATTATTTTTGTTTTTTATTAAATATATTGTATATATATATAGAAAATTAATTTTTTAGTAATTATTAAAGTTAAGAAATTCTATATTTTTTTATTTTATTTATATATTTCTAAAATTAGTAATAAATAAAATATACTAATAAAAAAATAATTTTATGATAAAAGATATATTTTTTATTAGGTGGTAAGAATTACAAGTAAAGATTAAAAAAATTAAGCATAACATTAGAGTGAAGGTAATATTTGTATGTAATATGTCTTATGGGTAATGTATGTGTTTAAAAAATTTTTGAAGGTAATGTTTATATGTAACAAATTACATGAAAACATTATTGGATAATATGCAAATATTATAGTTTTATATAACAACATTATCGAATCTGTAATGTATAAATTTTTTTTAAAGAAAATTAACTATAATTTTCAAAAAATTATTTTTTATTTTTATTAAATATATTATATATGTAAAAAATAATGCTTTTATTTTTTTTTGAAGTGAAAAATTTTTATAATTTTTTATTTTAATAATCTATTTTGGTAATAATTATATTATATTAAGGAAAAAATTAATCTTATGACAAAAAAGATATTTTTTATTAGTTGATAAAAATGACAACTAATGATTACGATAATTACACATAAATATTACAATTTACATAATGTTTATATGCAATTTGTGTGATATGTAATATATTTGTGCAAAGAATCTTTGAAGATAATGATATAATTTATTATATAAAAATATTATAATTTTACAGAAAAACATTATCAAATTAATAGCATCTTATTTTTAATGCTCCATCGAAAAAGTCAAGTTACCAATTACAGGTGTAAAATATTATTCACTTGTCAATATTTTAACAAATTGATACATCAATTTATATTCTATATAACTAATTAATTTTACAAACTTTTATAAATTTATATATAATTAACGTTTAAATTATTAGATTTAATAATATAATTATACATGTGCAGATGTGACATCTTTATCATAGATAAAAAAAATAAAACTATTTTTCTATGTATATATATTTAACAGTTAATTTTTTATCAAACAAATAATTAAATATTTTAATTTACTCAAAATTTAATTTTCTATTTATATAAATAAAACATTAGGTATAACAAATATATATCATATAAAAATTATGAAACTATGTAAAATTAAACTAATATTTTTCATTTATTTTTTAAATATACTTTTTAAATTTTATTTATGAAGTTAAAAAATTTTACTGGGATAATAATTATATATATACTTATTAATTAATTAATTAATTAATTAAAGTAGGCAATTCGGTCTTACTATGGGAAATGATTTTCACAATCAATTTCTGCTTATTAATTTATTTCCCTTTTATAGTATCACTGGAAATAAAATCCTGCTTTGGAGCATTATTTTGTCAAAATATATTTTTATTATGTTATTGAAAATATATAAAATTAAAAAAAAAAAAACTTGCTAGAGTTTTTTAATATAGACTAAGATGAGATGGGATTATACTAGGATTGTTTTCGTAAAATAACATACTTATTCTAATTAAATAAACGAACGTAATTAATCTGATTTCAAAATTATATATAAATAAAAATATTTTTTTCTAACTTCATACTTTTTTATGTTTCATTATTTTATTATTTTATTATTATTTTTTAAAAATAGACGTATATAACTATGAGACAAAATAAATAAATAAAACAAAAAAAAAATAATATATCACAAGTAGCAAGCATTAACAATAGGGTAAATTTGCTGGGCTTAGTTTGGAACTTAAGGATCGAGTCGAGTGCTGCCCTGTTTTTCATTTTTCTTTTAAGAAAAAATTAAGTTGGACAAAACGACACCGTTTGTGCTTATCCTATAAAAGGTAAAATTTCTTTTTTCTCACTTCTTTCTTCTCCTTTACCTCTTGCGCTTTCTCTACCCCATGATTCTATTGATTTTCACTCGTTATTTTTAACCCTAAATTTTCCCCAAATATAGCTCTCTAGGTGTTTTTTTTTTATCTTATTGTATAGATATATTTTAAAAATAATTATTTGATATACTGACAATATAACTTTTTAATTTTACAAGTAGCGTTAAAATATTATCATTTATCTTAAATATATATTTTAAAAAATAAAAATTAAATAAATTAGATACTTGACAGTGTTGTAAGTCCGCTTGTAGAATTGAAAATCCTATTGCCAGTATATTAAATAATAATCTATATTTTAATTAAGTTTATTTGCGTTACCATTTATACAAACACTAGATAATTAATTAAGAAATTAATGGACCCAGACCACCAATCACGGTAATTGTTTTAAACATCATTAATCATTTTTTAATAGAAAAAAACATCATTAGTCATCAATATATAAAACTGATTCTATTCTTAAGTTCATGGCAATCATATATACGAGAAAGCAACTGTAAGATATCACAATACAACTTAGTTTTTCTTTTTTGGCCAATGATAGAACTTTGATGAAGTGATATATAATTAATGAAATGAAGTTTTGGCAATAAAAAGAAAATTAAGTTCAATTAAACTCTTAATACTCTCTATATTGAATAAAAAGAAAAAAAAAAACACAAATGAATAATTAACATGACCCAATTTCCTCTTTCAAAAAGGAAAAATCCACATTCAACATTAATATATAATAATCGAATAACTATTTTGAGACTCTTCAAGACTACGATGCTATTCTTCTAGTTTCATTTGCTACATGAAGATAATTCATATAATGTATATATCAATGCCATACATAAAAAATTTAACGTTAATATTATCAACTCATTTAAAGAATAACAAAAAAATTAATTATAAAATAAAATAATATACATTAATAGATGTATGTTAATAATTTAATTTTAAAAATACAGTAAAACCCTATCTTTACTTTTTGTTTTCATTTGAAAAACAGGACGTGTAATTAACTAGTTAAGTAACTTTTTCTTTCTTTTACTTATCGTCTCTCATTTTTTAAAATTTTTTATTTACTTTTTCATCTCAAAATGCATACAACGGCATAAATATATATATATATATATATATATATAAACATACACACATATATATATATATATGAACATGAATATTCTTACAACTGTTGCTTTTTAATAGCATACGGGTAAACATCCCTTACGTACGTATCGTACGTAATTGCATTGGTATACACACTTCATTATTCTTTGTCTCTCTTTCTGTTTACGCTGATTGAAAAGAAGATGATCAGCTAAGAGAACTGTATTAGATATAACTTGTGTATATATATATATATATATATATATATATAGTAAATCATGCCTGCGTCTCGTCAGACTTCAGAACGGTAGACGAGATAGATTAACCTGAAAAACAGTGATCGTTTCTGCTGTAAGAACAGCCACGGATGAAGAGATTAATATACTTACCTGAAAAAAATAGGACAAAATCAAGATAAAGTGGTTAACGATAAAACACATAAACTAAGCAAATTAACATGAAAATAGTATAGGGATTTAATGATATATTGCGCCACCCCATGCAATATTCTTAATTTACCTTTAACCCCAGCCTTTATCTTCTTAATTCATCTAAACCATTGAGCTTAAATACGCCCCAACCTGTAACCTTCAAGAGTCTTAGTAAGCATGTCATATGAGCTCAACTGACATCACCCATGAATGCAATATGTACGAAGCTGAAATTGAGAATATATATATATATATATAGATATAGATATTTATAAACAGTCAAAAGAGAATAATTAACGAGGGTGAGTTTGGAAAGCAAATTAGAAGAGTTGAGGAAAGTGATATTGGCGCGGCTCAATCTGAGATCGTATTTTACAACCAAATCATCCGTAAATCCGTCTTCGGATTGAACCTCACCAACATCGCTTTCTTTTTTTTTTTTTTTTTGCTTCCCAAGCACCCAGCAAAATTTATTCTCTCGTTGGACAAAGAAAAAAAAAAAAGAAAGAAAGAAAGGAAAAGGGATGAGAAAAATCACAACAAAGCTCCTGAATGATCATTCCATTCCAACGAATGGAACCGCGATCGATGTCAATGAATTGTATTGGTTTTGGTGCTTTTATATACCTGCCTGCACGCCTGGTATATATCTCACTTACCAACCAAAAAGAGGGAGAAAAAAAAAGGGGGGTACTTGAATAAAGAAGTCCTAGATATGGCTCCATGACAACAAAAATTGGTCTTTTTTTCAGTGTCCGTGGTGGTAGGGGCTGGCTGGCTAGCTTCATGGAGTAGAAGGTGGAGAGATGGTGGTTGGGAATGATAATGATAATGACAAAAGTGGGCTATCTCAAAATCATGATTTTGGATTCCTTGAATTGAGTCGAAATCAAGGCAATTTGGTGCAATTACTATGTCTAGCCAATGTAAATTAATTATTAGGAAAAATAATAATGGGATAAAGGAAATTACAGTAGAGGAAAGACCCCATTAATCCGGAAACAAGAAACGGAATCACGGTAAAGATATGATGTTTTTGGATGCACTAAGGCTTAACATATCTTTCATCGAAAAAAAAAAATGAAAAAAAGAGAGAAAACAAAAGACAAACGAAAAGGAGTAAGGGAGATTTTTCCGAGGGTTTAATTCACTTAGGGTTTAAACTTTAAAGCAAGAATGAAAAGAAAAAAAAAAGAACTGACAACATATATATATGATACGCGCGACAATAAGATTGTGATCGATATGTCAACAAAAGAAACAACCATATAGATTATGTAACTTTACTTGATGCACGAGAGATCAAGAAATAAGAGAGTGATTATGGGGAGGACGACAAAAGACCATAGCTGGGGAAAAGAGAGAAAAGAAAGTGAGATTTAGAGATTGGATGTAGAGGGAATTAAACGGTCGAGGTGCCGGTGAGGGAGAGGCAGGCAGGTCAGGGGAATGTTGTTATAACCGGGCCAGAGGGGGGGGTTGCCTCGGGATGGCCATGGTGGAGGGTGAAGAAGGTGAGGGGAATTATGATGTCAAAGGGTGGCAAAACTTACTTTTTAGGGTTTGCCCATGCTTAGTTTGTACTCAATAAAAATCAAAACTCCCTTCTCTTGCGCATGCACCTCAAAATATTCTCCTTAATAAAAAACTAAGAAAAAAATGAAAAACTCCTTTTTGACTGTACCTTCTTTTTTTCTAGAATTATGGTGTATTATTTTAACGCTAGCGCCTTTCTGCATCAATATCATGCTTCCATTCGATTAATCGAGTGAACAGATACATATTGCTAAAGAGAGAATAAGATAGTTGGCTTACATGTACATATCCCTACCTATATATATTCAGCATCAAACCTAGCTACATTACAACCGATTTTGTTTGTTCGCAAACAATTCTATTTAACATATGCTGGAAGAAACTTACAGACCATGGTACTCTGCACGTTAAATACCTTAATTATATATTTTTCAAACAAATTGAGCAATGATTTAGGAAGGAATTTTGTAGATCGAAGAAATCTCCTTGTTGTGTCATATAGTATAGCATCATCTTAATATATAATTAAATTTAGCAAGATAATTTTATCTTCACCAGCTACTAATCTAATTTAAAATTTTTGAGATCACTAAATTACATGATTATGTATAACAAATAAATTTCTACAAGTTGTAGAGAACTGCCCAATACTAGAAACAATATTATATTGGAAGTTTTCACTACCATTCCTCTCTTAGGCTTGACCAATATGAGTGCAATCCACTTGGGATATAGCTTTAAAACATGGCATTAGGCAATTAGTGGTGCCAAGAAAAGTGTAACATATATCCATATTCCTTGGTAGAATAGATAGAAACTAAAGATGTTCAAATGCTAATTTAAAAAAGGGATTGCCACTAAAAATCTTTGGGAGAGAGAGTGATAGATTGGGCGGGGGAATCTTGGGAACAGGAGTGCAGAATGTCAGCGAAGTGATTGTCTGGAAAGAAGTTTCCAATGGGAAGAAAAAGAAGAAAGGAAAACTTTTTTTAATTTCCACACATATGATATAAGCACAAAGCAATTGGGCGAATAAGCAAGATTTTTGGCATTTGTCGAACAACCCAAAGCGGAGACACCGGCGCTAAAAGAGCCCTGCCTTGGACCTGCACTAGGGAACACACTCCTTGGGTTTTGCTTTGCTTTGCTTTATTTACCCCTTTTTAACTATTTCTTTCTTTCGAAGACAAGGGGAAGGGGCTTCGTGATTTTGGGCAATAATAAGTTGGCGTGCCACTACCGAGATCAGATTCCCCCACGCCTCAAATCATACCATTACATCATCAGATCCTAGGACTTACTTTCCTCATTTTTGCTTCTTAGTCTCACGATTAAGGAGGAAACTGGTGAGCTAGGTCAAAAGCTACATACTAATATAGCACAACTTTGGCTTTCTTTCTTTCTTTTTTATACTTTTGAACTACCACATGCTTTACATGCATGACAAAAAACAACAATTTCAAGTATGCGGATAAATAAGTAAAATTGTACTTCAAGAAATAATGTAATTAAATTAAGTATAAACTTGCTTCTTTTTAAACATATCAAAGATTCAAATTCGAATCAACCAGTGTTATATATATATATATATATATTTTGAGTGTAGAAGGTGCAAAATGGGGTAGTGGGAACACAGATTTCCAAGGTCGGATTTGATGGTATTGAAAGTCTTTTATTAAAGGGGTTGGGGCAAAGAGACACCCATGTTTTTACTCATACTTAGATTTCAAGTTGCAAGGTCCATGTTGGCTATTCTTTTATTATCAGGAAAAAAACAAACATACTTTCTTAGCATCTCTCCAATGAAAAGAGTAGTTGAATGACTTTTTGTTCTTTCATGTTTTATTTATTTTTCTTTTTTTTTTTTTTTTTTCAATCAATGGAGAGATTAGCACGATGTCTCGGGCTTAATGTACCACAAACGTCAAGATCAATGGCATTGTGAATCAAAGTCAACAAAAGATGATGTTGACCTTTTTTCTTTTCTTATTTTTTTTCCTTTTTTTTCTGGCTATTTGATAGTAGTAAGGGTCAAGAAAGTGAGTTTGAGAACATTGGAGCAAGATTTAAGGTTTAAGCAAATGTGGCGAGGGGGGGGGGGTTATGTTTCAATCATGCAAGGCAACTAGGTCAAACTTGGTTGTCAGCTTCTGGAGACAAGAACGACACGCCTCCCTCTTCAGGAACTCGAGTTTGCTTGCTACCCATCTCTATCTCCCTCTCTCTTCTTACCTTAATTGCTACTATTTACGCTAATCGTAGTATTCAGCGATTTACATCGTGATCTTGAATACGTTTTCAATTCCGTCTTATTAATATTATGACAATTAATTACATTTATAAATATCAATTATAAATATTAATGGAGAAAATAAAAATCGTAAATAACGAGTTGAGTTACAAGCTTTATTTAAATTTATGCTAGTTTTCGAAATTTCGATTTCTCGGTCGACACCGCACATGGGATGGGAGCAGGGGGGAGGGGATACCTTCCAAGAATCCCCAAGAAAAATATTTGCTCTGCAATAAGTGGATATCAGAAGCTAGCCTTTTGCTTTTGTAAAAGATTAAGGCAAACGATTTCAACTTTTATGAGGACTTAAAGGATAATCGGACACCTGAACTGTCCCAAGTCAGTGGGCACACCCATATCAAAGCTGAATATATATATATATATATATATATATAAAGAAAGAAAATAGTGCATGAATTGTTTGTGGATACGTTATATTAATGTCGTCAAGTTTCAGGGCAATGGTAGCAGTATTCTGCTTTGAACAGAAACAATAACAGGAAATGCAACCAGTAAGTTGTGTTGCAGCAGAAGAAAGCTGATTACTGTTTGCAACCCATTAAAAGAAATTAAAATTATTATTTACATTTTGCAAAATGAACTACATGTCGGAATAAACAAAAGAAGTTGCAAACGTAATGGCTCGCCGGTGGTAACTTTGTGGTCTGATATTCGATTTTCTGGTATGATTTTGTGGTATCTAGGGAAGAATTTTATTCATGTTACTAAATATGATGTCCTTCTCGGATGGTCTTAATATCGTGGGTTCTTGATTATGTAACGGCTATCGAGTGGTCTATTTTTCCAATGTGATCGATATTTGTATAAACCAATCACTCTTTTATATTTATAAATATGTGAATCATTAGTTTAGCATTTCAGCAATAGCATCAAGCATACATATCTAAATTATTGCACACTTGTATTACTAACATAGATGACAAATTATATTAACCTAAATTTAATTTAAATACAAGAAATAAGGACTATATAATTAATATTATAACCAAATTAAATAAAATCATATATATATTTTTTACTTGCCTTTGAATTATTTATTAAATATGGATTTCGCAACCAATATAATGGCTTAAGTTTTATTTGTTTAGTCAAAATAATATCATCAAGTTTATATTAATTTATTTGATGTTTATATATTAATTGATTAAATATTTCTCAACAAATCTAACAATTTTTATAAGCCTTTACTTTTTTTTTTGCCTTGAAGATTTTGATTCACGATTGAACTTTATCATGCTCAATTTTCCAATTAATCTTACGATTAAAATAGTTTTAAATCATAATTAGTCAAATTAACTATAGCATGTAAAATTTAAAAGGATTATATGAATTTGAAGTCCATAAACTTGTCAAATATGTTTTGCCATTTTAGTGAGATTGAATAACATCAAACTCCAACAATTTAAAATCATGCATTTTAAATGAATAAATGTACTGGATTTGAAGTAGAATATTAAATAATTTCTTATCCTTTGATGTATACTAAATACATAGCAAACTTTGAATTTTAAAATTTAAATCAGGTAAAAAATTTTTTCATCAACCGTGTATAATTTACGTGTTAATTTTAAACATGATTACACGAATGAGACAAATAAAGTACTAAATACATAATACGATATGACACGAATATATATAATAAAAATTATTAATATATTAAAATCTATGTAAATATAAAATACATTAAATATGATTATAATATGATAAAATAAATAAATATGATATGAGCGCACGAATCGTAAATCTAGCCGAACAATACTAGTTCACCAATTTCTTCCTCATCATTATATGAATGTGATTATCCTGAAAAATAAAATTGTTTACTGAATAATTTATTTAATGTAAAAACAATAATCTTTTAGCTAGAAATTAAGGTAATTAAAGTACTTTACATTTTCATCCAATATAATAATTTCCAGAATTGTAGCTTCAACTTTTTTCTCCTAACATTCACAGCATCCACGTAGTAATGATTCTTACTTTAACCTTCCATCGATCTCCCATTAATCTTCGATATCAGTGACAATTGATAACTATGCACCATGTCCTGCAACTAAAAGCACGTAAATTTTGAATTAGTTAAAATATTAAATTAAACTAAAGATGCAAAGTTTGTAAATACAGATATATTTAAATATTTAATTATTAAATCAAAATCATCACATTTGTAAAACATCATTAAAATTAAAAAAAAAAATCTCAGTATATACAACATTTTTATTTTCAAATGAGAATTTTAATAGCTGATGATATTTAAAATACTTAGAACTCTTAATAAAAAAATTAATAAACTTGATTTAAAAAAAGAAAAAGAAAAAGAGGATAAAGAAAACAAATTAAGATACTAAACCTTAACGTAAATGTAAAATATCCAATATAATTCTAAATTTCCAGTAATACAAAAAGAATTGAAAAAAATAAAACCTAAAACAAGGTAATGCCACGACTAGCTTATTAGTGTTCTGCATCACATTATCATATAAAAAACTATATTTGAAGTTGAGCAAAATTGAATTTCTATGCTATATATATATATATATATTATGTGCAGGGCATAATTTTATTGCAAAATGTTAATTGGGGCTTTTCGTTCTCTTTTGATGATGATGTTGTATTTCCGATTTTTCCCCCCTTTCTTTTCATGAATTTTAGGCTGGCAAAGGGATGAGCTCTTTATATGTGTCTTGAATGCTCCGTTTTTTTTGTAGATAATGTTAACAACATGGAGACACGTACACACGGGAAGATGCACGTAAAAGTGCAATTTTGTTTTGCTTTTTGGCTATTTGCACATTTTTTTTGAAGATTATTGGTTGAGATACGTGAATATTTAGGCGTGTTGATGTACTTTAGATGATGAGCTGAGACGTTAGGTGACCTGAATTTTGTAAAAATGGAAAAGGAAGTTAGAAGATGTTACGAGACACACTCAGATTTCTTAAATCAGTGTGTAAAAAAGGTTGGAGTAAAGTAATTGTGTAGCAAAAGAAATTTGGATGCATGTAAGATGGACTTTAAATCGTTTATATTAAGATTTTTTTTTTAATTTATTTGGACGACGTAAAGGATGCGTTGGTGATCGACGATGCGAGCTAATTTCTCTTAGCAAGTAGGGCTCTACATGACCTCAGAAGAGCCGGGTGAGCTCCATGTGCCCTCTCATGATATTTGCTTGGGCTAACAGGTTTGTTGACCTAAACTGGACTTGCTGGCTTGGACTCTAGGCGTGGCGGGCTTGGCAGTGCCTACAGCTTGTTGTCATGTTCAACGCATGAATGAGTTTTCTGAAGTCTGTATCAGTTGGTTGCACTTTGTCTTCTATATGGTTATGTTCTTCGTCCCATATTTCCTTCCTTCTTACAGGCTATGAGCGATCTTCTATCCCCCAATTGTTTTTTAATGGACAATGAGAGTCAGAATCGTTTTGGTATTGTCTGGCCCTGATGGAACGCTTTGGGCCCAATTTTAATCATGACCCACAACGACATTGCACTCTCAGCTTCTTGCATTATCTAATGTATTG
Organism: Adansonia grandidieri; assembly: GCA_038382065.1. Classification (NCBI taxonomy): domain Eukaryota; kingdom Viridiplantae; phylum Streptophyta; class Magnoliopsida; order Malvales; family Malvaceae; genus Adansonia; species Adansonia grandidieri. The sequence goes on along the minus strand of JBBYHK010000020.1, from coordinate 2,424,147 downwards.
CTTCTTACCTTCCTTTTATCTCTTACGAAATGCTGGACTCATTATGTTGTTATTAGTTTAAAATGGCCAAAACATTGTCTTTTGTTAAAATGTGGAATATGATTACTTAAAGGTAATCTCATGTTTATAATTTATACAAACTCCCAGAAATTTCAGCCTCTTCGGTTGCAGTGGTGTAAAATTTAAAGGCAATAGTAGTTTTAATATTGATATGGAAGTAGTCTGAGTTTTGTCAAACTTTGAACTCTGAATCAAAGTTTGTGGTTTAGCTTCTTAGGAGACTACATGAATAGACAGCAGGCCTCAAAAGTTATGTTTCATGGATCATTCTTATAGTTAGTGTTTACAATTTTATGGTGAGAATATATAGAGAGCATCATATTTGCCCATTCTTTGCTTGAGTGTTGGGTTAACAACTAAGATGTTTAAATAGGTATAACATGGTCACTGTTGGTTCTTTAAGTCCTTGAATAAAGCTAAATGTTGAAGCATCTATATGCAATATCATCATCAAACTTATGTTTCTTCTTGGAAATCTTTGGGTTTAGTCCTTCGGGTTCCTTGGAATGAAGCAAGATAAAGAGGATTGAATGGGAATTCTGGCCTTGTAATTCCAACAACGGATAAAGAAGATTAAAAGGTATATATGAATTTATACTTCTAACAAGTAATTTTAACAGCTAAACCAAGTAAATTATGAACAGAGTTTTGGACTTCTGGTCTTTGATTTGAACTCCTCCTCTACTTTTCTGCAGCCGGTGAAGTTGCTAGACAGCCCATTGCATAACTATTTCAAGAAAAATATCTGCTTGAATTATTCTTTTATGTTTTCCGCTGGATTTTGGTACAGTTGAATAGTTAATTCATTTAATTAGTATAATTTTTCCTTTAATTATGTAATGTACATATGTTTCCGGTGAAGCTTCTTTTCTCTCTTGGTTGAAGGTATTTTGGTGCCTGTCCCCCCTCTTTGTACTTCTTTTCAATTCAATGTTTTGATTCTGCTTTTACTGGCTTATTTTAAATCATGGTGGACTGCATCTATGGCTGCTGCTCTTTGGCCTTTGTGGCTATTGCTAGCAATGAATCTGTGATAATAAAAGTCGGATTGATTTAGGAGATTATTTTCTGGTCAAAATGAGATCTCTTCACTGGATTAATGCTTTTAATGATACTGGGATGTTCAATGTTGTCTGATATCCTCCGGTGGGAAAATCCTGGCCTCTGTTTTCTTGCTCTCACTAAAATAGTTAAAAGGCCACTTGTTGCTTGGTAACCTCTCCTAAGTTATTGCGATTTTCATTTTCTCTGAAATACTCGTGCTGCAAATCTAATACTCAAGTCTGATACATATTGATATGGATATGAGATAAGATCTTTTAAATATATGAAAAAATTTATGCTCAAGTACATACCCGTATCCTCTACTTGAGGAACATAGACTTTCCCTGCCCAGCTGTTGTTTTGATATTTAATGTGGATGGCTCAGCAAAAGGGAAACCTGGTCGAGCTGGGTCAGGGGATGTTCTTAGGGATTCTTCAGGCGCTATTCTTACTATGCTATCGGGTCCTCTGATGACTCCAACGTAACTGAACTTTTTGTCCATTAAATTTGCGAGGGAGTTTTTTTTTTTTTTTGCCTGACCGGTTTGGAAAAGCTCGGAATCTGACTCTACAGGTGCAACTAATTGGATCAGAAATTGTGCTAATCTTCATTGGAATCTTTGGGCTTTTTTTTCTTAATGAGGTTGATTCTTCCGTCTCCAATATCGGTACCGTTCCGTTACCTTTGAAATCATTTTTCAAAGAGGCAAATGGCCTGGCAGATTCATTTGCAAAAATAGGAGTCTCAAGGGCGAGATATGTTCAGCGCTTGGTGGTGAATTCTCCTTAGTGACTGCTCCTCGTCAACGTCCTTTTTTATTTTACTCTTTGCCTTCATTACATCTCGGTTTTGTATAACTCTGTTCTGTTTGTATAAACAGAATTATATTTTTATCCACTATAGTGTGTACCTTTCTCCCCACCTACAAGATCCAAGATGCTATTATGTGCATGAAAACTGAAGCATTTCACGATCTTGGTCTTGGCATTAAAGAAAACGGTTTCTTGATTTTATCTGCACCTCACCATATCAAACTTTCAAAACTGTGGCTTAAGAGGTGACATTCTGCATGCCAAACTCTCAAATTTCGTTTTTAAATTTCATCTGGAAGCTTGCTTATGCATGCAGTATGAGATTTAATGATGAATTTAATGCGTTTTTACTTGTGTTGTGGTCTCAAACATATATATCAGGGAAACTTGAATACGAGGAAAACAACGCGATTGTGGGAAGTATTTCGGACACATTATTTGTCGGACCACCTCCATCTATACGTATGCGTAGCTATCTTGAAGCATTATGGTGGGATGATAATAGGAAAGCAAATGGACTTCGACACCCTCTTGAAGTTCATCAATGAGCTGACTAGTCGATGCAACCCTAAGGGATGCCGAGGCTTTATGTAAATGTTCCATGATGGAGGTACTTGTTTTCCTTTTCAGCTTTTTGGGATTCCGATTTTGATTGAATTGGGAGACTGCTACAATGCTACTATTGAATTACGGATACTAATAATAGTAATATTACAACCACTGTAGCTAACTCTTTTTTTCATTAATTTCCGAAAAGAAAAGAATTATAATTTTAACTTAAGCATTAGGGATCAGAATTACAAATAAGTTAAAATTATAATCCCCCCTTCACTTGTTTTACAGCAAAAAAACTCCTCACAATGCTTTCAAAAAGTAGTACGCACTACGATGGCAATGCACTCTCCTGGTAGAAAGCCTAAAGCTTCGGGAAAATCAACTCCCAGGCCCCAGCTCCACGAATATGCTTTATCTAAGGCAAGAACGATGATTGGATTCCCATTCCCACATCTGAAAAATCTGTCCCAAATGCTTCAAACAGAACAAAAGGATCCAAGTATGATGCGAAAGGGTCTTCATCTAAAACAAAATTTGAGTAATTAGGGTGCATCATCAATGGAGTTCCAACCATCTCATAATCATACTGATCATACTCATAGTTGAAGCACTGAACCGCACGTTCCATCCATGCATTGCCATCATCTCTAACACTCCCACTCTCGTCCTTCATTTCTTTCTTCTCATCCAAATCCAAATCCAATCCCCCAGTTGTCCTTTCTGGACTTGTGCTAAAAATGGGCTGATGAGAATTATGCGATTGGCTTGGTTTCTTGCCATCTTGCTTCTCAATATTATTGTCTTCCTTGTCAGTTTGCTGTTTGTTAGAGTCCGAAGTTTTTCTTTTTCCTAAATGGCTTTTCTTGTTCAAATGGGTATTCCAATAGTTCTTCACCTCGTTGTCAGTCCGACCAGGAAGTCTACCAGCAATAAGAGACCATCTACATTGTTTAAATTAAAAAAAATAACATTCAAATACACCAGCACTAGAAATGTTCCAATGTCCTATACTTGATGAAGTTATGTAAATTAACCAATTCCGAATGAATATAAAACATTTCCCAAATGGACGGCAGTATAAACTAATACTAGAAACGAAGTCATTGAAAAATAAGTTTGAAATTTGAATTTTAAAAGAAAAATTAAAATTACTTAAATTTTTCTATGCAATTACATTTAAGAGACATAATTTTGAAGTGTAAAGTTATAGAGCTGATAAAAGTCGAAAAAAATTACATATAACATATAGCAAATATAAGATTCAAATCTCAAAATTTATAGCCCTCTCTTATTCTGCAACTTCACTTGTACAAAAAATGAAAAGAAAATACTAACCGGTTACCAAGAAGGTTGTGCATTCGGATAATAAGGTCTTCTTCCTCCTTGGACATTCCGCCTCGTTTTATGTTTGGTCTCAGGTAATTCTTCCATCTCAGTCTACAACTTTTCCCTCCTCTCATCAACCCTTGATAACATATACAAATTTATATAATTTAAGCTCTTTATATATATATATATATATATATATATATATTATCTGCAATTTCGTTGCCTACTTTAGCCTAGTGAAAAATCAAGTAAAAGCACTTCATCCGCAATAATAATTGGGAAACACTAGTGGTATTGATAATTTGATATTACCTGATCGCTTAGACACGGTAGCCCAGTTGCCTTCGCCATGAGTCTCTACATAATTTTTCAAAATCAAGTCTTCCTCTGGTTTCCATAAACCTCTTTTTGGCCGTGCCTTCATAATTTCCTTCCTATTCTGCATTCTTAATTTGCTTCTTCTTTTTCTCTCTTTTTGACTTCACTCTCACGCTCACCAGAATGATGATTATTAATACTGAGTTAAATGATCAGAAAGAGATTATTATATATATATATAGAGAAAGAGAGGAAAAGAGAAGTCTCTAGCAAACTGAGATTTGCAAACATTCGTGCATGAACAATACTGATACAGTACTGCCGAAAAGGATCGACATTGGAGGGCCCCTTTTTTTCATTTACTTTTGCTTTCCTTCACACCATCTCACTGAGACCTGTAAAAGCAAAGCAATTTTGAGTTACCACTTTCATTTCCTCCGTAGATTCATGAGAGAGAGGGAGAGAGAACCTGAAATATGTATTATTATCGCTATGTTAAAGAAAAAAAAAATTAAAGACAACATGTATCATAACCAAATAATATTATAGTACCTGCTGGCTACTCTGAATGGAATTGTGCATGCCATCATATATGCTTCATATTCATCCTGTTTTGCAAGTTTAAACATTTTGACATGATATTTTTGGCTTGTTTTTAACATTAATTATAGTTTATGGTTTTGAAGAATTCATATAAAAATAGTGGTATAGTTTAATTGTAACCATACATGACTATGTGAAGTTTGCTCTAATAATGGTTATCCTTCTTTATTCGAAAAATTCATCTCCAATGATTTTTTTTATACATAAAAAAATAAATAAATATGTAACTTATGATAATTTCAATTAACTCCAAAAGGTAATTCCAATATCTAATTTAACTCAATGTCCATCTTCTAACAATATTAGAAAAAATGTTCACTTATTGCAAGCCTAAAATATGAAATATAGGGTCATAAAAAAATTGTGAATTAGGATTGTTATATTGCTTGTTACCATCCATCCTTTCTGATGCTCAAAATGTTTTAACGAATGGCTATTTCTGAATTGAGGAGCACACGTAGAGGAAGGTTAGTTCAGCCTACAATTTAAAGAAACAAGAGCAAAAGTTCTAAGTCAAGAACACCCATTTCAACCAAATTATGAATTAGTCTATTCTCCAGTCTTTTTGTTTAACTACATTTGTGCAACTCAATAATTATGGAGACATATAAAAGATAGAGAAATATAACAAAAATGGTATATATCGGGATATGTTAATGTTCTGATGAGGCACCACCATTTATGTCTCCCCCATTGCAGCTTTTGTGAGCCCCATGAAATCACATGCACATCCACAGTGTTTTCCTTTTTTTCCTTTTTTTTTTTAGTATGTGAATGGTGATTGTCTTAATTTGGAGGAGAGAATTGGATCACTTTTTTTTTTATCTGTTCAAAAATTCAAGAGGTGGAGGGAATATCAATCAAAGGCAGTGTATGAATTGCCAGCTAGCTTTTATTCTATCTAATCTGTCGATACAATAAAAAGAATTTAATATATTTAAATTCGAATTTTAAAATAATTTATAATTGAATTAAATTTTAAATTTAAAACTTTAATTTCCTTTTCATTGCTATAATTGTACTTTTTTTTTTCAAGCTCTCCCCACGTTTGGCAGCAGTTGCCAAGATAAAACAAAGGAGAATCAAACAATCATTCCTCTTTATCATTGAGTTATTATTAATCAATGGGTCTCTATTTTTCCAAGCAAAAGCCTCTTCCTGTTCGGACCATTCAGTAGAAACATTTCAATAAAGTTCACTACGGCAAAGGATTTAAAAAAAAGAAACATAAGCTTTTGAGAATTAATTTGCCAATGTTATCTTATTCAGGCAGTCATTTCTAGTTACTACCCATAATTTTTATCACTTGGAACAGTTTAGCACCCAGTCCTCCCTAGTTATTACTACTACCCATTTTACTTGAATATTTCCAGCATTTTACCAGTCATTTCGACTTGGATATTTCCAACAATTTTACCACACAAATATGCATATACTAGAAGTTATCATCCCACAAAAGTGGTTGAATTTTTTTTTTCTCCTGAAACTAACTCAACTGCAGGGACCGCAGATTTTTTGAACTCCAAAAACAAATCTCAAGACACCAAAATGCTATGAGTATCATATTTGACTGGCGGTTACCTGGGAATGTGTAACAGATATGATCACGGTTCATGGCGTTGGCCCTGGGGTTGACAATTTTACTTCAGGATTCTTATAACGTCGATAATCGTGTCGATTTAGTTCGTCGTTTAAGTAGTTAATTTAACTCTCAATTCTCAAATTAACTGATCTTTGATCTTATATATATATATATGTATGTATATATTGGGCTTCATGCTGCATAAGATTCCTATTGTTCTCTAAATGGTGCACATTACAATAGTTTTATACCTGAAATTTCAAGTGAGAAATGGAAAAGACAAAATCATTAACTATGCAAAATACTACTATAGGAAGTGGAAAAACCCGTTCACGAGAAGCATTTGAAGTTTAAAAGATAAGAAGAACAAGAAAGTTGGTTGCCAACTTAAAAACCCACTTGAAAGTAGGAAAATCTGTGCGTGTCAGAAACTACTGCAATTTGCTTTTATTCATGTCATTATCAAAATGTAAAGGTCCTCCCAACATTTCACGTCCCTTTTACTGCCTCATATAACATCTTTAGATTGTTTTTGAGAGGTGGGAGAAAAATTATAACTTTACGTGAACTTGCTCTGCAATCTAGGTTTTTGGGTTTTAATTCCTCAATATATGGTTATAGTGGGATTTTCCCACTTTGTACAGACGATCAAAGCTGCAATAAAATCTCAGTCTATATCTCCCCCAGTCCCACCCCCATTGGCACACACGAAAATCCAAAAGAAAGGCTTTAGAGAATTAAATTATGTCCTGAAAGTATTTCCAAACGCATCGTTTTTAATTAATTATAAAAAATATTAATTATCAAAAATTAAAATTAGAAAGTAACAATTAAGAGTATATGTTCCTATCCCTGTTTAAATATCTGTCACCGTGTTAGAGGAAGTGATTTTTCAGATCAGAAAACTGATGCACTGTCTCTAAGCAGAAAACCGAAGATGGGATTAGCAAAAAATTTTGTGATGCAAGTTACTACTTGGGATAAGGGTGTTCTGGTTGCAAACGAAAAAATGTTTGCACATATTACGAAGTGTGTGCAATATTAGTCTCTTTCAAGCTGGCATGTTGGGATAGGGTTTAGATCACGATTCCATTCCATTTCCCATCATTTCTACAATGATACATGTATTTATTTTTTTTTGGTTCGCCTGCCCCAACTTCACATAAAATCTCTCCACACTTCACTAGTGAAAGCGACCAGCTCCAGTTATTCAGATCTAGCTTGCAAAATGGGTGCTTTCCCTTTTTGAAACCATGATTAGCACATTTTTTTAGCTGTAAAAAAAAATTCATTATCTTTAACAATCAAATATCATCTAAGTTAAAAGATGTCATTGGTTTAAGTTTTGAATTCTAATATTTATAATTTTCCCTTAATCTTCAAGCTTTGACTTTCTTTATATCAAAAGGTTTCACTCTCTCCTGTGTATAATGTGTATATATGTACGTATATATATATATATATATATATCAGCAAAGTTAAGACTTTGTCTCTAGAGCCAAGATGCCGCATTTGAATCTTAGGACAGGATGACAAGATTCACGTGTAACAGTTTGCTGAACGAGCAGGTCTCCACTGTACTAGAGAGACCATGACCAGCAATATTTATGAAATATTAAATTTTGATCCAATATATTCCTTTGTCGTATCACTATAGTTGATCTGGAATGTTGGACTTTAGTAATCAATTATCCAATTTTAAGAAACAAAAACTCTTCTGTCTACAAGCCTTGTCCTTGAATTACTAGGAAGGAAAATCAACCATTGAGCTGTTAGTACTTAGAACAATTGCTCCTGTGTTGTTTGCTCCAAAAAAAAAAAAAATTTTGCTTCGTTATCTTCGCTTTTACTAGAAAAAAAAAAGGTTTGGATTATTATTTTATTAATAAAAATATTTTTATTTAAATTTAATTATAAAATACTTTTAATATACTTCACATAGTAGAATAAGCTTTAATGAATTGTGGGAATTACAAGGGTGATAAACTACGGAAGGCGGAGATCAGCTAGCTGCGTGCCAAATGAATTGCGGGAATTATATAAGCAATACGGCCCCAAGGAGGGCCAAGCCCAAGTCTACTTGGATCAACCACCATTGCCACTGTTATTACATGTTGAATTTCTTATTTTGTGAACGATTTAAAAGTAGCATTCTTTTGGAAAATTATAATATTTGGATGTCACCAAAGAATCACATTCCACTTTTTTGGATTCACTAACCTAACCAGAAACCAAACCCCCCTTTTTATTTGGTTCTTCGCTTCTTAATCGGTGGAAGAATGGGATATGAATAGATTTGATAATTTTTATATTCTATCGTGTTTAAAGTATTATTTTAATATATTAATAATTCATATGATATATATTTTTCATATATTTATATTTTTTATCATATTTATATTATTTTTTATTTAATATTTTAATTATTTTTCATACTTTTATAGTTTCCAAACTCGTCCTACATAAATATGGGATATAGATTAAAAATTCCAACAGTGCTTTTTTTCCCCTTCTTTTCTTCCATTCCTTTTATTGACCCAACACTAGCAAAAGCTAAAGTGCAATGATAGCCCAACCATTGTTATTAATAGACTGAACGAATTTTGTAAAACCTTTCTAAAAAATTTCAATAAGCCTTATCAATTGTCATTACTTCTTTTGTATTTTTTTTCCAATTTCTTTCTCATCTTATCTAACCTAACATTAGTAAAACATAAACCCTTAATGGACCAACCATGTTATTAATGTACCTAAACGAGCTGGTAAATTGGAGTAAAATCCATCCTTTAAAGGGAAAAACAGTGTAAATTTTAGCTCAAATCAAATTTCCTCTTAGTAGAAACAAAGTACTCCCCACTTAAGATTGAAAATTTGATACTAATAGGCCAACAAGATAGGGTTGGTTGGAAAACGACCCAAGAGTTAAAATTAAAATGTAAATGGGCTGGAATCATTATTGTACTTGGGTCCCAAATTCCCCCAATATTCTCCCATGAGTTGTACAAACTAGCAAATTTTCTAGGCAGTTGGGTGGATCAAGGTTGCCTTTGTCCACGGCTCTATTTAGTAGAGCTACGCTGTTTAGAAGGTACCAAAAAAGATTTGACAATTCATATATATTTTCATGTATAATAATTATATTTAATTTATAAATTATGATATTTTATGTTATATTAATTTTTAGTATATTTATATATTTATATATTTTATTTTAATTATTTTATTTTCAAATAATTTAAATGCTTTAAGAAAGCTACCTTTGAAGCCTTAATCACAGAACGTCTATTTCTGCCCCCACGTGTGAATGTTATGGCCATCTCCCACCCGAATCCAAAGAGACAGATTTGTTTTATTTATTTATTTATTTATTTTAATTTCTTGAGTTGGGGAAGGGAAGTTTGTAGTGACAACATTTAATAAAATGAATAAGACAGCTCAGAAAGAAAGTTTCCCATCTGACAACTACAAGCGGTGTTCATGTTGTAAGCACCAAATCTTAGGAAAATCCAAGCCGACAATGCGTGACTGCAATTTACACCAAGTAAGTACCATAACCATTCCTTTCAACATCAACTCTGTATTTTCCTTTTTCAAAAACTATCATTTCCAAAAACTTACAATTTTTTTAATTTTTTTTACTTTTACTTTAATCTTCAGCTAACCTATCATTAGTTCTAGTACTAATCTGAAGCTCAAACTATAAGAGCCTTGAGAGTTGACAAAATTTTACTAATAGTTTTTATATTATTAAATTTAATATTTTTATTTTAAAATATAATAATTAAAAAATAATTAATAGTATTAAAAATTTATTTAAATATTAATAAAATGTTAATACATTTTGCTATGTAAAATTTTAAATTTTATGTAAAAAAATTTAAGTTCGACTTTAATTGTATAAAATTTAAATATTAAATGATTTTTTTAATATTATTAATTTTTTTATTTATTATAATTTTAAAAATAAAAAGATTAAAATATTAAATTTAATAATACAAAGATTAAAATACTCTATTCACCGAAATATAGAGACTTGTAATAGATTATTAGCTTGACAATTAGGAGTGTTAAAATGAACCATTCATATAATGAATTTTTATTTTTAATTAAATGAAAATTATAACTGATAATTGTATATATAGCCTTCTAAGCGAATATTTCAAGAAATTTTGAAATTATAAAAATTACAAGTTCAAATCTTAATATGTACAAATTTAATTGAATTTTATGTTTAAATATACCCAATTATATATATTGATTCCGTTACACAATTTATGCATTAGATTAATTGATTCCTTATATGTATCATTTATCTTTTATTAGTACTTTTATTAAAAAAATCTCAAATTCAAATATCATTGTGATATTAATTACAAAATGAAGGCTTCAAGGTAAAAAAAAAAAAAAGTTAAATCTTTGGAGCTGCAAACCAAGCATCATTGTTATCATTGCTATAACCAGATGTGGGAAAGTAATGAAAATAATTGAAGTTAATGTATATAAGGTAGAAGGAAATAATCAAATTGATTTGCTTTGTACGTAAGAACTTGTGAATCTGTCCTAGCTAGGATTTTAATATTCATGTCCATTTTAATAGCTGTATTGATTATCTTTTAAGGAACCCATGTTTATAATTTACAAGTCTTATTTTATGAGTATGGTCTTAAAGATTAATTACCTTGGAATGATTCACACATTTTATCAGTGACAATGATTGACTCTTGAACTTCGAAGATAGCAACAAGCCAACAATTCAACATGCAACCGGAGACACAAGGAGGTTTGGGGACCTCTTGGGTTGGGAGAGACAAATGTCAAACTCCCAAACAACCTAGTCGGTAGACTGCCCCCTCACCTAGACTGCTAGACTCATTGAAAAATAAGCCTAACAAGACACGACCCATTTCACTCAAATCCCCACAAACAGAGTGCCTTGTTTTTAGTTTGTGTGGTTGAGAGATTCATCTGAATTCTTCACCGTTCAAAGTTGCCCCCGATTGAATTTGGACTCACTTTTCTCCCTCTAATTGATTTGCGCATGCACATTGATTAAATGGAATAAACAAGGCAGTGCCGTCCCCGGACAGAGTAGTAAAAGCCCTGGCACTCACTCGCATCACTCAGTCGCTACGACCAAAATTTATGGAAGTGTTGGTCCACAATTGTCTCCCTTAGTAATTAACTCGCTTTAAAAGTTCTGGACCAATTTTGGATGTTGATCCAGCTCGATACATTGGATGGAACCAGACATACCCTCGGTTGAAAAAATGGCTTAATTTGTTCGAATGTGGGTGGAACCATTGCATCGCCGCGTGCGGATTGCCCCCGCCTTGACCGTCTGTCTCGTGGCCGGCTTTGGGGGGTGGCCTCTCATCACGTGAATCCCGCTTAGTTCCCTTTCGATCTTGTCCTTCCTAAAACTAGCAATGGAGACCCTAACAATCTTAAATAAATACGAATAAAGTAATTAAAAAATAAAAATAACATGAAGCTTATATATTTTAAAATATATATATAAAATAAATTATTAATATTTTAAAATTTATATTTATACTTTAAATATAATTATAATAAAATAAAAATATATGGATGAATAAAATATTAAATCGAGAATAACTTGAGTTGAAATGTGACCAAACTTCATCTTTATTGGAACTAGTTTTTGATAGCTTAAACCAAAAAAGTGAGACAAAATCTAGATTAAAATATATGCATGAATCAAAATTGAAGTAAATTATGTATGTTTATGATTCAACACCAAACATAACACAAACAAAGCACATAGGGAACCTATGTTTTGCTTAAACATGACAAAGCTATCTTTTTGGGAAGACAATTTTTGCTGTGGATATTGCGTTCTCCACAATATGCTTTTCTCTCTCTCTCTCTCTCTCTCTCTCTTTCCATTCCTAAACAAAAATAAAGACAACAAATTTTAAAAAAAAAAAAAAAAAACCATTTTTTTAACAAATATTCTATAAAGAGCGGTGTGTTTGTGAGTGTAATTAATTATAAAAATATGTACTTCAAAAAAAAATGATACGTGCGGATTAATAAATGACATACAACATCGTGCATTGCATTTGCTTATATTTTTTACCTATCAATTAGGGATGTTAGGTAGGTAGGTGGCTACTTTTCCGTACAATTTTATTTTTTAATTTAATGAAAAGTACTTTAATTTTATTAATGGCAAAAAATATGCTACACCAATTAATCATATTTAATTGTTTTCTAAACTAAAATTGCAAACAATTAATTAAAAAAATCAAATTTAGATTAATGACTAAAATTGCATAAGGTGAGTTGATTGGATCAAATTCAAATAATAAAAAGTATATTTTATTTTAAAAATTAATTTAATTTATTAATTTTAAAAATATGTTTAATATTTTAAATATTTAAAAATTAAAAAATATTTTATATTAAAATTTATATAATTTTTTAATATTTAAATAATAAACTTAAGCTCGATTATGTTTAAACCTTAAATATTATATTGCAAACCTAATTTAATTTAAGCAAAGCCTAAGAACAAAATGAATTATCTAATTTTTAAACAAATTTATGCGCGTGAGGGATATGGTCCAACCAATTTAAACTAGTTTGAAAGCAACAATTAGGGGAAAAATGGATTCGTTTAGATTGATTCTATGGCTTAAACAACGTCTTATCATCAAGAAGCAACGTGCTAGATTGGGTTAAAAGCATTCCATAGAAGGGATGAACAAAGCAAAGAAGACGTGTCACTGATATGGAATGCAAGGGGGGAAATCGTAAAAACAGAGGTGGCCCCGCCCGTAAGTTTGACAATCAATTTTGTAACCTAATCAGGAATTAAAATCTGTTCGCTCTATGTAAGGCTTTGCTTACAATCTCGTCAATACCCAAATTTTCGGGTCCCCAACCCACTCGCTCACTCTCCCTAAACGTGAGTGTTTGACAGATGAATCAGATTCAATTTGAAGCCATCGTATTAATGCCTAATTTAGTATTGTTATTAGAAAAATTAAAATTAAAAAAAAAAAAACTAAAAAATATGATAAAAATTTAATTCAAAAATTTTTTAAGAAATATTTTAAAATATTAAAATATTAAAATATTAAAAAATATATTTAAAATATTAAAAATTTAGATATACAAAGATAATATAGTTATTTCATTTAAAATTTAATTTTTAAACTGTAAAAATATATTTTTTGATTTTCTTCTTTAGATTGTTAAATTATAATTTTAAACATAAAAATTTAATATTTTTATCTATTTAATATTTCGTTTGAGATAAAGTATAACTTTCGACTTAAAATATTGTGCCAAAAGTAATGCCGAATGGAGCCTCAAGCTTTTTACTATTAGTAATAACTCGATTTCTCGGTTTGTTCTAGTTTATCTTGAAAATATTATGATGTATAAATTTTCTTTTTTATCTTCTATCAAGTGTTAAAATCCAAGTAATTCTCTTGGAAGATCGTGAGAAGCAACTCAATGACATGGGTTTTCGTTGTAATTTCTTGTGTATAAAATCCAAACTTGGTAGATAACCTGATCTTTAAATAGATAAAAGGTGAAAATTTAATTAGTTTAAATTGATTAAATTAAGTAAATTTATAAAACCTATAATATCTCAAAATTAAAATAATTTAACTATACTTAATTTGATTTATTTGATTAATTTAATTAATTTAATGATTTAAAAACTATTTATATTATTAAATAAAATTAATTGTATATTATATTTTATATATATATAATAAATGATATGTTATGTAATTTTAAAATATTATATATATATTTTTTATTTAAATTATATATAAATATAAGTGAAATTAAGAGTATCGTTCAATTTGTTTTATTCAATGGTTGATTTTAAAAATAAAAAATTAATTAAATAAATCATACTTTATATTAAAGTAATTTTAAAAAATTAAATAAATTAAATTAAAATAACTAAATTTCATCGGTCGGGATTCATGTTCTTTTTCCTCTCACCGTCAAAAATGCCGTTAAAGTGAGAAACTTCACGAAATTCACGAACCAATGAGTTGAAAAACGGAAAAGGAAAAAGAAAAGAAAGGAAAAGAAAGGGTGTTCCAGTTTTGGTGCGCGTGAAATTCTTGGCAGTGTGTAGTTAACAAATACGGAAAACAATAGAAAAAAAGGCAACAAAGGAAGCAGAAGGGGACAAATGGGTCGGCTAAAAGTGAAGCAAAACTTGGACCCACTTTCACCCAATGTTACCCTCTGTCTGCTATCTGTCCCCATCTCACCTTCTGACACTTTCATCTTCATATTAAAACCCCCCCTCAGCTTTTGCTACCAAGAAAAAACCCAGATTTTGCTTGACTCTCCTTTCAGTCTTGCACTCTTTGCTTTTGCTTCTCTCTTACGCTGTGGCATGATAGGCTAAGCTAAAGAGCAATTGCACTTTGGTTCTTTTTAAAGTAAATTATACTCTATTTTTATTTCGGGAGGCAGTCTTTGTTTTTGTTATTTTGATTTGCATGGAGCTCCAACTGGGACTCGCTCTTCCAAGTACGCCTCCTCTTGTTTCCATCAAAATGTTCGACCTAAACAGCTATGGTTACGAGCCTAGGGAGGGTTTGGGTTCCAACACTTTGAGCCGACCGTCGCTAAAACTTAGTCCATGTGACATCAACAACAGCAGCAGCAGCAGTTGCTCTAGTAGCAGTGGCGGTGGCAGAAAAAAACGCTGCTTTGATGAAGAGAAAAGAACTGTTCCTAAAACGCTGCCCCTTTTGCTTTGGACTAACCAACCTAATGAGGAAGATGATCCGAAAGATCTCGACGAAAACTCTTCTTCTGCCATTTTCAAGTACTTAACTTTCCCTTTTTCTCATTTCTTTTCCTTTTTGTTTCTTTACGTTTGTTTCGTCCGACTGTCCGTTTCTTTATTTGTACTTGAACTCTGTCGTGTTTCTTTTTAAGCGTTTTAAAAGAACAAAAGCACGTGTAAATACTTGAGGTTTCTTTTTTTTAGGGTGGGGGGGGGGGTTAGCAATTTTCTTGATAAATATATTTTTGGGAATTCGTCGTTTATGGGGTTCAATTGAATTTTTGGTTTGACAGGAACGATGGAGAGGGTTTGGTGGGGTGGCCACCAGTGAAAACCTCGAGGAAGAAGCTACGCCGCCACATTCCCAATGGCGGAGCAAATAACTATCGCATGGTGGCGGCGGCTGCGGAGAATAGCTGTGGTGTTAGGGCTTCAAATTCCTCGTACGTTAAGGTAAAGATGGAAGGAGTTGCAATTGCCAGGAAAATTAACCTTAGCGTCCATCACTCCTTTGAAACGCTGACAACCACCCTGATGGCAATGTTTGGTATATGTAAGTAAACCCGAAACCTTCGCTTAAATATATTCAACATCAATTTTGATTAACAAAACAAAGCATGAATTAACTGTTAATCTTTTCCCATCTTGTTTGGGAACAGCTGATGAGAATTGGAAGAACTTTAAACTCACTTATCAGGACACAGAAAGTGACTGGTTGCTTGCTGAAGATGTTTCCTGGAGGTACTTTTTTTTTGCCCTTTTCCTGGCTTTGCTTGTCTGAGATTTTTCCCCCCCTTTGTTTGCCAAGAAACTGATGGGAAAATAAAAACTTGGGTATTTTCAGGACCTTCATTCGCTCCCTGAAATGCATCAAATTAATTAGAAGCAGATGCTAGCAAGTGGGTTTCTCATGGACCAAATCAAGATCAAATTATCAAAAATCGTCGGCCATGTTTCAGCTTGCTTTCATATTTTTGTTCTTAAAAAGAATCCCGGTGGCCTTCTGTTTTTTTGCTTGGATTTTGAATGACAATATATGTAATATAATAATATGGTAATTTAACTCTTTTTGTATAAAATCTGAAACAGCAATCAGCTCAATCAATCTATGACAATTGGAAAAGACTTTGGTAATTATATTTGAATCTGCTTGAGCCGCCCTCCTCGTTTAAAAGTTAAAACACAGGTACTTGGTTGAACAACATGGTCAGGGTGCAATAATTTTGGTACTCTGCTTCAATTATTATTGTGATGAAGTAGTAACTTTTAACTTTTGGGGTAATTCTTAAACATGAAACGATATTGGATCCCATAAAAAAAAGCCTCTGATTTCTCTTTGGAAGTGGAAGGTCTCTGGTTAGCAATTGTCAGAACGAGACTTTCCAGTATTCTATGTGAAGATTGTAGCTTTTTAAGCTCTAACAGTTTCGCATTGACATTGTTGTTTAGAATGTGTCTTATCTCATGACTTTGAATTCGGTTTCATAGTTATCATGAAATGAATAAATTCAATTTATTCAACTAAAATATTTAAATAAAAGGGTCATATATATTTACTGTGTGGTTGTGATTTAAATCACGTCAAAATTCAGTAGTTACTTTCATGAAATCGAATTCATGTGAACATACTGTTTCATATCATCGTAATTTTCAACAAATCATATCCACAAAAACAGAACTCCAAAATGTAGACATATCCAGAACATAATCCATGTTTCATGGTCCGATCTACTTCATGGGCCTGCCTGAACTAAGAACATTATAAGTTTGAATCTGAGCCAACATCAAAAGGACTTGGCCCACAACTAATACGGTCTAGGGGAGAGGCTCGGCATGATAGGGCATGCCTGGAAGATTTGGACTTCCTGAACTTGAATAGAAAGATCCTATGAAGCTTCTCTAGGATTGGCTTTGGGTTTTTTCCTTCACAGTCTAGGTTGAAGGCAAAGAAGACCTCCTTTCGAGAGGACATGAGTCCTCAGTGAGATGCCACTTTGGAAGAGTTAGAATTCTAACATCGTGTTAGGATTAAGGACCCAACAAGCCAAGGGACAATCTAAGTAACTAATAAGGTGGCGGCTGAAAAAACCCCCACACAGTTTTTTATAGTGACCCTACACCATTAAACTAGTAATCACAAATTTGATCAGATTTGCCTATACATAAAATTCATGAATAGCTGCATACCAGGATAATGGTGCCACTACTAAAAAAAAGAGTACCATTTAATTTACCAAATGGGATTGCGATTTCTTTGCTTACATTACATGTAGTCTTCTTTTTCTATTAGTAAATAAATATGGATTCATGAATATGGTGTTAGGACTTAGGAGGACGTATGAACCTCAAAAACCTTTTTTTTTTTTCTTTGATTGTGTCTAAGCAGAAGATTCTCCCGCTCTTTGGTGACCATACCTGTTTCGCTTGCGAGTTTTTTTTTTTTTCCTATATAAATTTAAGTTGGCTAGAGATGCATAGCTAGCAATAGATATGCAAACAATGAGCTTGCTGTACTTTTGGTTTCATGCCATGCGCATTCGTATTATTGCTGCTCAGCCTATTTTCTATGCCATTGATAGTAGTATGATGATTTCATTGCAGCTCTATAATTACGAGAAATATAAGTCGGTTTAATTATTCTCCAGTCTGTGCAGAGTTGTTAAATCTCATTGCTTTTTGCTAATCCCATCTTTTCCCGGTAATTTGTCACGTTGAAATGCAAACCTTATCGAAGGCATCATAAACTTACATATAATCATCGGATCAAGTAGCTGTTGGTCTACAAGAGCGTATCTGCTTCTGCACCAGTGAGCCACTTTAGTTGAAGAAAAAGCATTGGGAGGCAGTGGAACATTAGTTGACCTTTGACTTCAAAAGCCATTTTTATAATTGGACTGTAAAACTATTATACTTGTCTGAACCCTTTTAAATGTCCAGTACGTAGAAGTCTGATCTGTTTGACCGCGCTAGGAACTTTTTATCTGTTGCTAATTTTACATTCATCCATAAATATTGACTTGAAATTAGACATTGTTTGTTTGTATTTTTTTTTCCCTATTTTCATTATATGGTGGGACAAAAATTTGCCTTCACTGCTCTTACAGAGTATTGATGCTTGCCTTAACTTTCATGAGCAGCAGTTGGGTAAATGTTACACTGTTGTAGCTTTTAGAATTAAATTTTTGGTGAATTTTGTGCAGGTGGTCAAGTTTATCACAGCCATGATTCTTCGCTAATCGAGAAATCAAAGCATGCCGGTTGTTATCTCTCCTAAGCAAGCTTCTTCATGTCGCCCTGCTGATACTTTAGCCAGTTTGCGTGATTGGCATCTTTAACAATGGCCGGAAGGTATCCTATTTATTCCAACCACTTTGGGACAAGCCCCCTGCCTCGTTCAGACGCCTACCTCACTATTATGCTGAAAATGTTCCAATGGAACACCTTTGTCGCCTCCATGGTTGGTCCATACGTTTACAACCACGCGGAATCTTTGACTGCATCATCTTCGGCAATGAATTAGACTTGCCTGAAATAAGGTGGCAGGCGCGAGCTTTCGTAATCCTGGAGTCAAATTCCACTCTCACTGGCATCCGCTGACCGTGCCAGGTTTGCCTTCGCTAAGGAGAAGATCGTCCATGGTGTATTTCCTGGCCGAATCGCATCCCCTGGTTCACATGAAGGCCCTTTTGTTCTCGAATCACTCCAACGCGAAGTAATGAACGGATGGCTTCCAAGTCTGGGGATACCCAGTGGAGATCTAATAATGTGAGACGCAGATGAGGTCTCAAGCCCTCACACTTTGAAGCTACTACAGTGGTGCGATGGGCTGCCACCCGTACGTTTTGTACTTCGAGTTGAGGCATTACATGTATTCCTTCGAGTTTCCCGTGGATAACAGCAGTTGGTGAGTCACGGTTCACATCTATAGTCCTCGAACTCGGTACCGCCACTAACGCCAAGCCGATCTGATCTTTTCTGATGCAGGATGGCATTGCAAGCTTTTGTTTTCGAAGTCTCGAAGAATTTATGTTCAAGATGACGGGTTATAGCCATGCTGACAGGGTGAAAAGGATGGAGTTTCTAAATTTATTCTAGAGTACAGAGGATCATTGGCAGGCGAGATGATCTTTTTGATATGCTCCCTGAAGTGTAATCCTTCAAGTAGTTGATTAAACAGATGGGTTTTATCCCCCAGTCAGCTTCGGCAGTTAATCTTCATATTTGATACAAAATGTAGATAGGTTTAGGTTTTCTTCTCCCTGGGTGCTGTGTCAGAAATAAGGAGTTTACAAGCAGCCCCTGAACTCTGAACTTGACGGGCACCGGCAAGCTTTTATATTAGACATCTTTGTGCGATGCTTTTGTCACATTTAAAGCCTTGCCTTGTTGCCTTCATTTTGTTGCTTTTATTAATTATACTTACACGTGGAATGGTTGGCAACAAATATACTATAAACAATCTAGCAAAAGTAGGTGCTTTTTTACCAGATTTGCTTATCATCAGCTAAATGTTGGGTGCTAAACAAAATCGAAAAGGAAAAACAAACGCCAACGTAAAACAAAGTTCCAATAGGGGAAAACAAGTTGGGAGTCACAGTACACGTCGACCTTTTAAGGTTTATCCACTTCGTTTCATTGAATTTCATAATTTTATCTACCAAAAATACTTCATAAGTTAAAAGATAATATGAACATTTATATATCTAATTGAATTTTAGTACGAAATTAGTCGACGTGAGGTTCAAGACTCCTCTTTAGGATTAAATGGGCTTACCCAATTGGATAGGCCAGTCCATTAACATGGGTAGGACACAACTTCATTCTAAAACCTCCTAATAATAATGGGTTTTAGCCTTTTAGGGGTTTGCATAAATCTGGGCTCAAAGTTCATTCTGAACTGTGATTTCTCGAAAGTCCAAAGCTGAGCCATATATGCACTACTTGCCAAGCTTGGCCAATTGCTTTCCTTGGCACAAAAAGACATTGACGAGCAGTCGCCTCTTTGTTTGCCATCCGACACATGTTAGAAGTTTCCAATGCTATGAAATAATATGAACCCTTGTTATTGACAATGTGCTCAGTTCAGTAGTCAATTCTGTTTTGTTTTTTCGTACATATGAACGCCCATTGGGGCTCCAACTACATAAAAGACACGATCGCTCTTTCTCTTTCCATTATTCCGATTCACTCTTTTTTTTTTTAAAATGATCCACGTACTTCTTAAAAGCAAATAATAAAATTAAAAAGATATTTTTAAAAAATTAGATCATATAATAATTTTTTAAAATTATTGTAAAATTGATGTATTTTTAAAAAAATCATACAAAGCACTCCCTTAAAAGAGAAAAAAAAGTAAATTTCTTTCTATTACACTCTTATCCTCTTACGTAAAGGTTTTAAGTTAAACTAAATCGTGGTTTAAATTTTTTTTATTTTTTATCTAAGGGCCACATTTAAAAGCTCAATTAATTATTCATAAATAAAAATTAAAAATATATATCTATATTAATATTTATATATTTTATAATTAAATTTAAATTTTTATTATTATTAAAAAGTTATTCAAATCTTATTTAACTATATCAAATTAAAAAAAAATTATATTCAAAATTTGACCCTTGAAGTATTCAAAACTTCACGAAACCTATTTATATATATATATATCTGTGTGTATGCACGCGCGTGCTTGTGTGCATCTATACTTTTATTAATATCGATAATGCTTAAATCTATTAGTAGAATATTGAAATTTTAATTTCGTGGTGGATAAATTCTTAGCAACATCCAAACCAAGTAGCAACAAAATTTAGTGTTGATAGGCCATAAGTGGAAAGCTTGTAAAACTCTAATCAAGTGAATCAAATATTTTTGCACGAACGAACGTAAACCGTGAAATGAGGGCTGGGGTCGTATATTTTAGCCTTTTTTTCTTTCCACTGTCCATAATCTACTTTTATATTATTACAAATAAACAATACATAAAATGTGACGGAGAAAGTAGTTTATTTATTAACAGCACAAAACTCCAAAAAAAAAAAAAGAAGAAAGAAAAATTGTGTACACTAGCGGCCAACAAAGGTTAATGTGCTGCTGCTAGGCAACTTCCTTGTTGCCCCCCTTTATCTTCTTCAGCAATTTTGGTCTCAATATATACTGGCTTTTCATTCCATAAGAGAAATTAGATATATTTTTTATAAGAGTTCTAATAATTTGTAGGCTTTTTTTTTGGGGGGGGGGGGGGTTTAGTATTTTTTCGTAAATATGTTAAGAGCGTAAAATTCGAAGACTAATTCAGTTGGTTCATATAATTGTTCTTAAAAGGTGACATCCAATAAATTTAAAATCTAAATCTTTGCCATCATTCTTTTATTTTCTAACTACGGTCTCTTTTTTTTTAAAAAAAAATTAAGAACGCATATTTTTCATACCAACATGATATATTCATAATATGACTTTCGAAATATGTCTCTTTATGAATTTTGAATTTTGATTGACCAAAAAAAAAAAAAAAGCTAGATGAACAATTTGATGTAAATCTATATTTTTGTTCACCAGAGACATTTAAATAATATATGACATTCATACCATATTTTATTAGGTCTAGACGACGTATAGTATGTGTTATTGGAAAAGTTGATGTACCATAGTTGCTTCATGAGACGTACTTAATAACTTTGACCCTACATATTTATAAACATGCATGAACTTGGATTAACTAATGTTATCTGATAATTAGACATCTTTTTCCTTTTTTTTCAATATATCAAAATTTAATTTTTAATTACTAAAATTAAGAATTTAATACTTTATCAACAAATCACATAGTTAATAATATAAAATTTTTATTCTAAATTAACACTCTTAGGAGCTCAAACTTCGACAATATTTGAATACTCTATAAAATAGATCATAATCTAAACATAAGAGAAAGCTTATGAAGCCTCAAATTAGAACCTCAAACTTATTAAATATCATCTTTTAAAAATAATTGAATAAATTAATTGAATTAAATTTTAGGTTTTTAACTATCTTACTGTTGGAATATTTTCAAAATAATAAAATGTCATATCTTCAAAGCAATGTCTTTTAATTATTTAATTAAGAGTAATGTCTCTTGGTTATCTACCAAATTGTATGACTATCCAAATGGATATGTATTTAAAAAAATTATGTCTACATAAAGAGACATTTATTTGCCTATAAATAGAACCCCTCTTATTTGAAAGACATAGAGAGAAAATAGATAGAAAACTACAAATCGAATTTTGGTAGTTTTTTCACACACTGCTTAGTACATAGTAGATTGATATTGTTAATGCAAAACGCCATCAATAATAAGACTTCATTGTATCTTCGAGGTTTATACGTCGGTAATTCTTTTACAAACCTAATTAATGACGGAGTCGAATAAAACCTTAAAGAAAATGACATTGTTACACACCTTAAAGCCTTCGTCAAATTTTTGTATTTTTTGACTCTCCAAGTACTAACACTTACCTTATGTAAAAACCAATTTTTACGTGAAAAAAATGATGTTACATACGTTGAAAGTTTGGAACTAACCAATGAAAATGATTGCAATTTATACTGAGGATGGGAATTATAAAAAAAAAAGAAAATAGTTGAATTATTCAGCAATTTCATCTGAAGAAAGAAAAGAACTTAGATTCATCCGACTTACTAGGATATACATATACATATATATATATTAATTTTCAAAGAAAGAAATTTCATGCTAGAAAAGTATGAAATCGGAGTGCGAAGAACAAACTTTGAAGCAAATTGAATGAAAATTTGAATCCAAATTCCGAAGTTTATTCACTCTCTACCTAATTGAAAGTGAGAGACACGTGGTAGTGAAAATATACGTTTTATTTTTATAATAATATACCATCGTGGTAAGTGTTTGGTTGCTAGGAAGATAAAAGTCAATGGCCAAAGCTAAATCGACCCCACTGTCATACTTTTTTATAATGCAGTTGAAGAATTCATAATTCTTTGAATTAAGTAACATTAGATTAGTAATTTCAAAGTCAATTTAACTGTGATAATTTTAATAAATATAATATGATATATTTAATATAGATCTATTTAAAAATCAGGTAAATTATTTTGATTGAGTATGAAAATGAAATTTTATAATTTTCATTAATTCAGCTTTGTTTGAATCATTGTTTATTTAATTAAATAATATTTTTATTTACTTTTTAATTACAAAAATATATAACTATTACTATAAAAATAAATTTTTAATATTTTATTAATTTTAAACAATGATTGAAAGCCAAATTTAAATGTACACTTCAATATTAAAATTTCTTGTGCCTTAGCTTGGCCCGACGTGACCATGAGTAAATGAAATCTAATATAATATATATCATATTTATATTTAAAATTTTAATAATTTAATTATATTATATTTATATTTACGATAAAAATATATGTATACATAAAAAAATTAAAATCATACATTTATCATTTAATTTTAAATAACAATACTTAAAATGATTTCATCATGATTGTTTAAAGAAAACTCATCCAACATACTTATTGTTTTAATTATTAATCATGATTATTGTAGTAATTTTTTTACCTAAAATTTCCCATGTGAATGCTTTTTCTTTTTAAAATAGAAATTGAAAAAAAAAAAAAAAGTAGTATACAGACTTCAAGTCTCAACCTGTTCTGTCAGGTGGAACCCACACCAAATTTATGAAGAGGAGCGTCTCATGTGATTCTAACTTCTCAGCTCACTTATTTTTATAGATAATAAATACAAAAACTCATCAGACGAGAACCGTTCAAAATGTCTTGCGTCACAGTGAATTGACGTGCGGGTGCTTTCGTTTGAAACGATAAAAAATGATTTGATTTTTGAGAGAGAAAGGGAAAGAATAAAAAAGAAAAACAAAAAAAGGGAAAAACACGTTCAGACAAAATCTCTCTTCTCGTGATATAAATCGCGATAACATTTTAATTAAAAACCGATAATTTTATTCATGTTTTTTTGGTCACACACGTCTAAAATTATTGCTCCCACAAAAACGATCTTTCAGGATCCTTGACGCGCTTGAGTACTGTAAGGTCTTTGGTACTCGCTTCTCATTTTGGGTTGCGTGTCGTTACGATAACTTTATGTATTTCAGCCATAAAAGTACTTTTCTTTTCTTTAATTAAATTTTGGTGGTAATTATAATGTAAATTTATTTTTAATGAGAATTATAAGAATAAAATTTTTTTAATTTTTAGATTTGATAAATGAACTATAATTTTTAAATTTGATTATCACTTTATTTTATTCTTTGCTTTTCCTATATTTTGTGTGAAAAGATAAGAAAATTACAAAAAAAATATTAACTAAAATTTATTTATTGATTATATATAATAAAAAATATTTTATTAAAAATAAAACTTTAATATTTAAAAAATATATTAAATTCATCTTAAAAAGTGACTTATTATTAATAATTAAATTTAATTTAAATATTAAGATGATATTTATGAATATAGTACGCATAAAATGATTATTAATAATAATAATACAAATATTATTAAATCTACCCACGTCTTCAAGTGAGAAAATTTCAATTTTTTATAATTTTTTATTTATATATTTTCATTTTATTATTTAATTATATTAATATACCATCTAAATATTGATATAAAAAGATTTTAGGATGAATAATATGGTAGAAGAATGAAATTTATTAAACTATGCTTAAATAAAAATTTTTTTAATTTGAACCAATTTAGTTTGATTTAATTTACTATTTATTAATAAAAATAAATTTTTAAAATAATTTAATTATAAAATATATATATTAATATAAAATAAATTTTGTTGTTCCAATTTGACTAATCTTATCTTTTCCTGCGCGTGAATTCACGCGAGTTGGGACACTCTTTTTGAGAAAAAAAAAAGATAAAAAAAAAAAAAGATAAAAGCTTCCCAAAGGTTGTGTTCTTTGTAAAGGAATTCGTTTTCAAATTGAGTTTTAAGAATGGAGACAATTAAAAATAAAATAATTACTGCTGTATTTGTGTATTAATATATATGTAATATTAGTATATATTATTATCGATATATTTTGATATATCGTTTTTAATTTATTAATGCTTTTAAATATTATATATATTTATAATGTTTATTTCTAAGTATTTTAATAAAATATGTATTATATATATGTACAAATATATCAAATTATATATACATGTTTATATATAAATATAAATTTTAAAATTATAAATATTTAAGATCTAAATTTTTATATCATAAATAAATAAAAAATATAAATTAATAAAAATATAATAAATTATTATTAATTAGATTTAATTACCTAATTTAATAAATATATATATTTTGAAAGACGTTATGAGAAAAATAAAAATTATTTTGACTAAAAATGTACTAGGAATTAGTATAAGTGAAATTTCTTTTAAAAAATATAAAAAAACCAAAATCTTGTGCATCCAGTATCTACATGTTAGACTAGTACAATTGGTACAAAAATCGAAATAATATGACGTTATTAACTTTTAAGTCTTTTTCAAAATCAGTATGTATTAACTGATATAATCTATATCGGTATAACACAGCTTGCTATGATTAAAACACATGTACATGTTTGTTTTAATCTCTTATATTTAGATTTGATGTTTTATATATTCGTATTATTTTTATATTTTTGTGTCATAATCATGCTTAAAGTGTTATATTTATATAAATCTTAATACATTTATGTATTTGTATTGTATTAATGTTTGTTTTTGCTATCATAACTAATGGTTATTCATGTAGATTAATATTATCATCAAATATTTATGTGCAATGCACGTGAATATTAAAACTTTTAGTTTTAATAATTGGGATTTAAATTTACCAATCTCAAATACTAACGAGGCTCCCTTTGTTACTTTTTAGTTTATTATTTTTTAATATATAATTAATCATTATTTGTAAGTATAATTTTTTCAATTAAAAAATAACTTTTACACATGTAAATAATTAATTTATGTATTAAAAATAATGAAAAAAAGAATAAATTGGATTTTAATCCAATACTAAAAAAATCCATATATTTTTATTAATTAAAAATAATTATGTAATATATAAATATAAAATATTTAGTATTATTATAATTTAAAAATATAGTTCACAAAGAATTATAATTCAAGTAAATCACTTTTTTTAAGTAAAAATTTTTTTCTACATAACTTTTTTTATTATTAGAACTAAAAGTATTATCATTAAAATTTATTTAAAATAATATTGTAAAAAAATTTTAAATTTTCATCCATCAAACTTAAGACATAAAAAAATTTAATTATAATATATATATATGCATTAAAATTCGCATTCCCAAAGGTATAAAGGATTTGCGGCATGTCAACTGTCAAGGCTTGGTAAGTTTTTTTCACTTTGCATCATATTAAACCACATTCTTTACCGCGTGTGTAAAACCCACCAATTCCTTTGAGTTTATTCTTACAAACGTACTCCCTATGTGATATATTTAACACGTTAGCTACAATGCTACACGAATCATATGCACAACGCCTAGCATCTACCATTATTTGGGCATCTAATTTTATGGATGACTAAGATTGTTTAGTTTTGTATGTTGATTTGGCTTATTACTTTTTCCTTGTACTTATTTTGCTAACTTTTATAACTTTATAGTATATTTATTTGGCCAGTTTCTATTTAGAAAGTTGCAATTTCTTAACGTCGCAGTATCTACGTCACCAATTGTTTATCACATTATTTACATTTTTTTAAAATTAGTATACTTTATTTTAATTTGTGAATAAAAAAATATATAATAGTTTCAGGTATTATTTATTTTATTTTCGATGGCCTATAAACATGTAAAAAATTTGAAAAAAAAATAGAGCAAATGTTCAATGTATTACTCAATATTTAAATGATATAAATAAGACTGGGAGCCCTTTATTCAAGGGCAAAACCAAAAATTTTATGTTAGGGTTAGAGTCAAAATATAAATATCGGAGGCTAAAATAAAATTTTTACTATTTTTTACTTTAAAAATTTTAAATATATAAGCAATTGGATAACCGAGAGAAGTTGAAAGGGTGCTAAGGCCATTGCTTGCAACCCTAGCTTCGCCCCTACCTTTATTTTTACAATTGAATCATCCTTGCATCAATAGCTCATATCTATTATTGTTGAATCCTCTTACATTGATGGCTTAGGTCATTACAAATATACATTTAAGATACACTATCTACAAAATATATAGAGTCCAAAAAATTAAACTTTGAGCCTTAAAGTGTTAAGCAATCTGGAAACTACTGGCAGTGGTTAGTTATATGTGACTTGTTCTCCCAGCTTTTCTAAAAACTTCAGGCAAATCCGACTCTTCTAAAATGCTTCATGTATTGGGTTTGTCTTGGCGATTGAAGATGTTCTTTGTAACTTATATCAATGTTTTAGACTTGTTGCGTAAGCCTCGGGCTTGGACTAGTGGAGATACGAGGTTACAGGTATCATAGTTAATTTTAAAATATAACATTTAATAAATTTAAAATTTAAAATTTAAAATCATTTATTTTATTTTTAAAATATAATTTTTTATGTAATAAATTAAATTTATTAATTATTTCATTTAATATAAAATATTATTATAAATATTAACTTAATTAATCCATTTATTAACAAAATTTTTATATAAATAGCAAGAAAACCTAATTATCGCCTGGAAAATGACATATTTAAGAATCCCGCAAATCCAGCCTATTTATAAAATTTATAAGTCCAATGACTTATCACTTATTGACGATGTTGTAAGTACGTCTACTTATCAATTGAGATTTTAATTTCCAATTCTCACATCATCTCGTCTCGTCTCGCTCTCATCACGGTATTTAATTTAATTTGTCTGCATATTTCTTTTTGTTTGTTTGCTTTTCTTTATTTTTTTTTTCCGTCTTTCAAATCCCTAGCCCTTTGCTCCTGTCTATAAATACTTCAACCAGAAAGCGCAACCGAGGAGAAGAGAGACGAAACTAAGCAACATTTAAAAGAAAAAAAAAAAAACACCAGAGAGAAAGGAGTGAAACGACCTGCCGTGCTCTTCACTTTATCCAAAAATTTCTCTCGATCTTTGCAATCAAATCTGGTAATTTTTGTTATCGTTTCTGTATTTTTTTTAATAATTTTTTTGGATAATTATTTTTGAGTTGTTCAATGTTTTTGAGCTGAGACTGTAATTTCTTTAGGGTTTTCTTTTTTCTTTTTCTTGTTTTTTATAAGCATAATTGATCTGTGAGAAGGTCAGATTTCTTTGCTTTTATCTTTTCTGTTGATTTCTTTTTACAGAATTACGATCATGTCGTCGCTTAGCAGAGAACTTGTGTTCCTTATACTTCAATTCCTTGACGAAGAGAAATTTAAAGACACTGTTCACAAGTATGCTTAAATATTTGCACTCTTTTTTTGTTCTTTCCTTTTCTTTTAAATTTAAATAAATGAATGTGTTATTCTTTTTTTTCTCTTTTTTGTTGGTGCATTTGTTGATTAATGAATTTAAATTTAATAGATTGGAGCAAGAGTCAGGGTTTTTCTTCAATTTGAGATATTTCGAGGATATGGTGACAAATGGGGAATGGGATGAGGTAGAGAAGTATCTTTCAGGGTTTACAAAGGTTGATGATAATAGATATTCAATGAAGATTTTTTTTGAGATTCGGAAACAAAAATACCTTGAAGCTCTTGACAAGTAAGCTGGTTTTTTTAAAGTTCGTCAGGTTTGGAGTGTCTTCTAATCCTGTTGGTTAATTTAGTTGGTTAGCCTTTTGTGAGTTGGTTTATCTTACTTGCGAGTTAATTTAGTTTAAAAAAGGGGAAATGATTGTATTTTCATCTTTCTTTTTTTTTTTTTTTTTTTTTTTTTTTTCCTTTTTTACTGAATACATGCAGGCGGGATCGTGGTAAAGCTGTGGAGATTTTAGTTAAGGACTTGAAAGTGTTTTCGGCATTTAATGAGGAACTTTTTAAGGAAATTACACATCTGTTGACGTTGGAGAACTTTAGGTATGAATGATATAGCGGTGGTCAGTTTATGCTTGTCTAGCATGGCAGCACTATGGCATCTTTGTGTCTGTATTTCGTTAGTTCATTCAATTATATGGCTTATGTTAATACGCAGAGAAAATGAGCAGCTGTCAAAATATGGGGACACCAAATCTGCTAGGGCTATAATGCTTGCTGAATTAAAAAAGTTAATAGAGGCTAACCCCCTTTTCCGCGATAAGCTTCAGTTTCCTACTTTGAAAAATTCAAGACTGCGGACTCTAATAAATCAAAGGTCTCATATTCTTGTTTCTAGATTATAAACTTCACTAATTCCTTCCTCTATTGAGCTTCCTAACAGTTGTTATTGTTATTATAATGTAGTTTGAATTGGCAGCATCAGCTTTGTAAGAATCCAAGACCTAATCCAGACATAAAAACACTATTTGCGGACCACAATTGTGGGCAACCAAATGGTGGACGAGCTCCATCCCCTGTTACTAATCCTTTAATGAGTGCTGTTCCTAAGGCAGGGGGTTTTCCTCCACTGGGTGCTCCTGGTGTAAGTTTGTAGAAGTCATAAGTACTTTTGTTGTTTCTGGAGTGTATATTTCTTTTTGACATCATATACATATATTTACAGCCCTTCCAGCCCACACCTGCTGCTCTTCCAATCTCTTTTGCTGGATACATGGCTAACCCAACTCCTGTGCCTCACCCTGCAGCCTCTGCAGGACCAATAGGACTTACTGCACCTAATAATGCTGGTAGTTATTTACAGAATCTGTTCATTGTGTTCAAAGTGCTTCTGCTTTACTAAGTTCCAAATAAGTCATGCGGGTATGGATGTGCATGTTGTGAAGCTATATTTGTATGTTAGAATTAATTATGTTGCCTCAGACAAGATACATGATGAATGAAACCTGTTAGGAAACGTTATATTTCTTGCTAATATGCTATTAAGATGTAAGGCCAATTAACATTGAGAATTCACCAGAGCATGAAGATTTTAGGATATCAGACAGGTTTTATGAAATGCATGTCTTGATGGACTATTATTTTACCTTCTATATTTGTTTCTCTTGTTAGCTGCAATCTTAAAACGCCCTAGAACTCCTCCAACCACTAACCCAGCTCTGGACTACCAGTCAGCCGATTCTGAACATGTTTTGAAGAGACCAAGGCCTTTTGGAATGCCAGACGAGGTATCACATGCCAATCATACATATGTACTTGTTTATAATGAGATTTACCTTGTGAACTGATGTGTAAGATGCGCCTATTTATTTTCATATGTATCAAAGTATGATTGAGATATATGTGATGCATATTTACTGAGATTTAGTGGATATTAATTTATTCACATGATGAATGTGATTTAAATAAACTTTTTTTTTTCACTAAGTTTGAAAATTTATTTGTATTATGGCTTTTTTGGGTCATAATTTGCAATTGAAATTGTTGCTTCCCACTTTTCACCTGAAAGATGGGCAGTCAGGGAAATCTAATAGAGCATGGTTGATGGAGCAGAATGAAAATTTTTATTTGCTTGGTCTTTGAGTGCAATTCATGGTTAGTTTTACGTTCTTGTCATTTAAACCATATCTTGTTTTCCCCTATAATTTGAGAAAAAAAGGCACCGTACAGCTTATATAGTTGTGACAGTTTTGTGAGTTTTAGAAGTCTTGCTTTATCACCTTAAGGCTTTTTCTGCCACTAGTCTTTTGACTGGGAACCAGGAGATCAGCTCCATCTTGTAGCATAGCAGCAACCTTCCAACTTTTCTTGAAATCAGTATAATAAATTATGGGTACCTAATCAGCTATACTTTACCACCAGGTCAATAATTTGCCTGTAAATATTTTGCCTGTTCCATATGCCGGCCAGAGCCATGGACAGAGTTCTTATTCTCCTGATGACTTGCCAAAGACTGTTGTTAGGACTTTAAGTCAAGGGTCTGCAGTCAAGAGCATGGATTTCCATCCAGTGCAACAAATTCTACTTCTTGGTGAGTAAAGAACAAAAATTTTCATGCCTGCTCAGAATAATTTTCTGTAAATTGAGTATGTTTTCATATTCTGGTTTTCGCTTCCCTTTGTTGCTGTGTTCTAATTGTGTCTTTTTTTTTTTCCATATTTGATTTTATAATTTCAGTGGGAACAAACATTGGTGATATTATATTGTGGGAAGTAGGTACTGGTGAAAAGATAGCTCATAAAACTTTTAAGGTCTGGGACCTTTCAGCGTGTTCAATGCCTCTGCAAGTTTGGCTTTCTTTAACCTCAACAAGATTTATTGAACATGTAGTCACAAATGTTAACCTTCTGATTCTCATTCAGGCATCTCTGACAAAAGAATATACAGTAGCAGTCAACCGTGTTGTGTGGAGTCCTGATGGAGTTCTTTTTGGTAATGCTTGGGGCTGTAGCAATTGGATTTCTGATAGTCTATGGCTGTGCATAGGAAGTAAATTATTCTAATTAAACGCTAGATTTGATACATTCTCCGTATTTTCAGGTGTTGCTTATTCCAAGCATATCGTGCACATATATTCCTACCATGGTGGTGATGATCTACGAAACCACCTAGAGGTTTGTATGACTGGTCAATTCCATTATGTCCAGTAAGAAGTTTTAAGCTGATTTTCTGCCTTTCTTTCTCCTAAATATGTTCATTGTATTGTTTTCTATTTTAGATTGAAGCGCATGCTGGGAGTGTTAATGATCTGGCATTCTCTTATCCAAACAAACAGTTGTGTGTTGTCACTTGCGGTGACGACCGGGTTATTAAGGTTGCTTGTCTTCTTGTTATTCTTATCTTACTGCATCTGTTTGATTTTACTTCTAACTGTTTAGTATTTGTAGGTTTGGGATGCAGCTACTGGAGCTAAGCAGTATGCTTTTGAGGGTCATGAAGCACCTGTCTATTCTATATGTCCTCATCACAAGGAAAATATTCAGGTAACAGACAATGGCATGGAGATTGACACTCATTTTTTCCTTTGTTTGGATTTCTTTTCCATTTTAAATTGAGTTAAAAAAGGTATTTAACTATTTTCCTCTAATTTACAAAACAAGCAAATATTACATTCAAGAAGCCAAGTTCAAAAGTTTTGACCTTTCTATTTATAGAATTTTTAATAGATGGAGTGTATAGCAGTGGATAGTTATACATTTAATGTTAAACCACAACCATTGGACATTTAATTCATATTTAATCTGAGTCTGTTTCTAGCCTTTTATTGGTGATTAATATCTTATTGCTTGTTTTTGAGTGGATTGTCTTACAGTGTCCTGGAACTCTTTATGTTGCAAGATTTTCTTTTTGACTTCTAGCGTCAGATCTGCTGTGTATCTTTGTAAACGCAGCTACCTTTACTTCCAATGACCACCACTTTTCTGCTTAAGTCCTATTAAATAATGTAGCAGGGCGAAAAAATATTTTAAGTCAAAATATTCTATAGAGTCCACAACATCTTTTAAAGACTCTCTCATTCGTTAAGAAGTTCTTTTACCTCTCTTTTGGTGAGTGCTATTTTTAAATTATACATTTTAATCATTGGCAATTCGGTATCCTGCAAGTTGCATGTTATATTGCTGTTATACTTAAAGATTTCCATTTTCTTCTGTCTTATTCTCCCTTTTCAGTTCATTTTCTCAACAGCAACTGATGGGAAAATAAAGGCATGGTTGTATGATAATATGGGTTCAAGAGTTGACTATAATGCACCGGGCCAGTCATCCACAGCAATGGCATACAGTGCCGATGGAACAAGGTTCTTATGTCATATTTGCACTGTCTGATTTTGGTCTTTCTTCTTTTGAGGTTTTTCTTCTGCTTTCTATTCTAGAACAGTAATACTTATCTTTTCAATTTATTGGCCACTTATAGGTTGTTCTCATGCGGGACTAACAAGGAAGGGGAATCATTCTTGGTGGAATGGAATGAAAGTGAAGGAACTGTCAAGCGGAAATATTTTGGTCTTGGGAAGCGCTCTGTGGGTGTTGTTCAATTTGATACCACAAAGAATCGGTTCTTAGCTGCTGGTGATGAGTTCACTGTCAAATTCTGGGACATGGACAATCTTAATCTATTAACAAGTACCCCTGCAAATGTTGGATTGCCGGTACATAAGCATGTGCATCACTCCTTGTTAGGCTATCTAATTCTAACCCCTATCTACTAACTGTACTTTTTATAACAAAATGCAGCCTTCCCCTTGCATTAGATTTAACAAGGAAGGAACATTGTTAGCTGTTTCAACTGATGATAATGGAGTTAAAATTCTAGCAAATTCAGATGGTATTAGGTTGGTACAGACAGTTGAGAATCGTTCATTTGATGCTTCTAGAGTTACTCCTGCTCCTGTAGTAAAGGTAAAAGCTTTTTATTATTATTATTATTATACACACACACATACATTCACATATTCAACTATATTGTTCATTTAAGTATATACATATTCTATGAGAATATATATTCGAAGTGACTGATTTATGTAACAGGCTCCAAATATTGGTACATTTGGCTCCACCAATGCAAGTATTGGAACAACCATGTGTGATCGGGCTGCACCAGTAGCTGCTATGGTTGGAATGGTGAGTTGTCTGTCACGTAACCTAAATGCTTTTGGCAGAAATTTATATACATTTACTTTCATTATCTTGTGAATGTTAATGTTTACAAATTATAATTTATGCATGAAAAACTTATTATCTGATCTTTTTCATTTTGGGTCTCCACAGATCAGTGATGGTCGAAGTATGGCCGATGTAAAGCCCAGAATTGCAGTTGAGTCTGTGGAAAAATCTAGGATCTGGAAACTTACAGAAATCAATGAACCATCGCAGTGCCGCTCCTTAAGGGTTCCTGATAGTTTGACGGCAATGAGGGTAAGCCTCAGTCTCTACATTTGGAATTGATTGTGCCGGAATTCCACTTTTTGTCAAAATCTTATGCTCACGAATAATTCAATAAGATGTTATCCTCTACTTACCGTATAGGTACACAGCTATTATGCTTTTCGGGACCAAATTTATTGGTAGAAAAGTTTGCAGTTTACATTGTATATAGTTGTGATTTTATTCTAGGACTAGATTGTGATAATATATATTTATTTTTTAAGAACAAGGACAATCATTTTATTTTTTGTGTTTGATGTCAGATTTCTAGGCTAATATATACAAATTCTGGGATTGCCATATTGGCTTTAGCATCGAATGCCGTACACAAGCTTTGGAAATGGCAGAAGAATGATCGCAACTCAACTGGAAAGGTATTGAAATTTCTTTGACAACTCTGTTCTTAGATTGCATAATTTGTCTTCTAATGTTTTTTTTTTTTTTTTTTTTTACTGGTTCTTATTTCTTAATTTTATTATAAGCTCGGTAATAACTAAGATTTTGCCTGTTGCAGGCCACAACTAGTGTAGCACCACAATTATGGCAGCCAGCAAGTGGAATATTAATGACTAATGATATAAGTGATACAAATTCTGAAGATGCTGTTCCATGCTTTGCACTTTCAAAGAATGATTCTTATGTCATGTCAGCTTCAGGGGGTAAAATCTCGCTATTCAACATGATGACATTTAAGGTACTCCTTTCTCAGATTCGTTCTTTGGAATGACTACAATTTTATGGAAGCTCTCGAATTTCTACGTCTATAGGCCATATCAAAGGATAAATTTTCAAAGTATAAGCATGAAGCTTAAAGAATTTTGATCAAATGCTCAGGCTATTCGGCTGGGTTTTTAGGTTGAAACTGACCGATGACGAGGTTTTTTTTTTTTTTTTTTTGGGGGGGGGGTTGTTTGGGGGAGCGAGGGGGGGATCTTTAGTTTGCTAAATATGATTTCATGGTTTCTTTACATTTGGTTTGTATCTTTGTGCTTTCTTAATATGCAGATAATGACAACATTTATGCCCCCACCTCCAGCAGCTACCTTTCTTGCATTTCATCCTCAGGACAATAATATCATTGCCATAGGCATGGATGACTCGTCAATCCAAATTTACAATGTTCGGGTGGATGAGGTCCTTTTAATTCACTTAAAGCTTTGGTGGCTGTTGATAAATAAGTGGAAATTGTTTGATTAACTGTGTGCTCTATTTTCACAGGTGAAAACAAAGTTAAAAGGTCATCAGAAAAGAATAACAGGTCTTGCGTTCTCTCATACTCTAAACATTCTTGTTTCTTCAGGAGCCGACAGTCAGGTAAGAAATATCAGTGTTTGTCCTCTGCATGTTTGTTATATCCTAAAGCAGTTTAACAACCCACTGAGAGGAAGCTAAAATAACTGATATTCTGAGATGGTAAATTAGATAAAGTCAACTCTAAAAAAATGACGTGTTTTAAAGCTCAAGTTTGTAGCAATTTGTTTCTGTTAATTTAATCTTGTTAAGGACCATAGGGTAACGGTTGGAAGGAATGATGCTCCAGAATTTATGTTTGGTGAAAGTACGTTATGTTATTTGTATATCCTTTTAAAAATATATATAGAAATTCATGGGAGTTACCTTCTAAGAAAATGATTTTTGGTAACGGTTTGGAATTAACTCTCCATTAATATCTGCTAAGTATTCCACATTCATTTTCCCCTGCAGTTGTGTGTCTGGAGCACAGATGGATGGGAGAAACAAGCTAGTAAGTTCCTGCAAATCCCAAATGGGCAAGCAGCATCTCCGCATGCAGATACTCGTGTTCAATTTCACCTAGATCAGACACATTTGCTTGCAGTTCATGAGTCACAGATTGCTATATTTGAAGCACCAAAACTAGAATGTCTAAAACAGGTTTCTGAGCTTATTTTGCTTTATTATATATGTATATATTTAAAAAAAAAAAAAAGATTATTGCTTAAAATCTATGTTTAAGGCAAGTACAGTTCAGAAGGTAATTGCTTTCAAGTTTGATGCATGTAGTGAGAAGTTCGCCAACAATGCCAACTTTGGGTTTTTAGAAATTGCTTTGTCGCCAGTACAGTTGGCTAGTTGTGATTAGGGATTTAATTTGAGGTTAGTAATATTACGTTGAAATTATTTTCTCAAACAGTGGGTCCCTCGGGAAGCAAGTGGTCACATCACACATGCAATATACTCCTGCGACAGCCAATCAATATATGTGAGCTTTGAAGATGGAAGTGTGGGTGTTCTCACTTCTTCAACACTGAGATTGAGATGTCGAATAAGTGCTGCTGCATATTTACCTCCCAACCCAAGGTGCCTTTTCCTTTTCTATTTATTAAAACAGTTACACCCAAGTTGATTTAATTGCTAAACATTAGTTAGGTCTGGCTTGTTTTTTTTTGACATTTCTAGCAATGCACCTTGAACAGCTTGAAAGTTTATCCTCTTGTCATTGCGGCACATCCATCGGACCCAAACCAATTTGCTTTGGGACTAACAGATGGTGGAGTTCATATTGTTGAGCCATTGGAGTCTGAAGGAAAATGGGGCACATCTCCTCCAGTGGAAAATGGTGCTGGACCAAGTAGCACTTCTGGTCCAACTGGTTCAGAACCACCCCAACGGTGACTAGCCCATGTGCAAGCCTTTTAGAAGAACGATACCAGAGTACGCATCTCATCCATGCTATTCCCCCTCTCAACCCCCAATGGTTCCATGTTAACTGTGATTTCCGAGGGGAAGCTGCACAAGTATAATAGGTTTATTTAAAATGGCATGAAATCATCCATTTTGCAGCCGACGCATAGTGTTAATTGATTCCATTATTATTCTTCTGGATTGGGTGTAAATTTGGGAGTTGGGTTGCATTGACAAGGTGGTTCTGACTGACTATGTAGACTTGAAAAATGAAAATCAGGGACAAAATGTGTGTTGGTTTATAATAGCTAGGAAACTCTGACTGTTTGTTTTCTCGTTATTTTCTTTTGCTTTTCAGAAACTTTTAAATTATTTAATATCATTTTTTTTAGTTGGGCACAAATATGTTAGTAAGTAGGTTATTTTTATTCTCGCTCATGCAGTCATGCTTTTTTTATTTTTGGTTTGAAGAGACCTTTATTATTATTATTATTATTTGACGAATGTAGCAAGAAATACTTTTTAACTTGCCAAAAAGGACCATCATGGTGGTAACTGGTAAATGGTAATCAGCTCATATTTGTCCTATGAATTTCCGCTGTTATTTTGTCGCATCATTTTCGCAATAAGGAAATGGTGGCGTGAAGTGAATGTCTCTCTCTCCCCTTGTGTCGAAGGTTTCCAGATAAGGAAGCATTACCATCTTCAGTCTCAGAAGTTTAAAGCATTGAACTAAGCTCGTTGCCTATAATGAACTCAGATCGAGCCTGAGCCAAAACTGCCATTTTTCTAGGTCATAATTCAAGCTATTTGAACCGTTCATTAATAGTTTTAACTTTTTGACACTCTTAGTAGAAACACACAATGTGAAATTTTTTTTTAAAAAAAAAATAAATATATATTTTTTTTGGAAAAAACCCTCAATTTTTTTTAAATAGGTAAAATTTTTATCAAAAAAATAGTATAAAATATTGAAAGACAATTATTTTTACTTGATTTTATATGATACTGTTTTAAGTATTTTTTTTATACTTTCATTAATTATGTTATTTACTCATAAAACCATAATTTGAAAAAAAAAAATTATAAATAGTATAGATTTATAGCTCTTATCTCTGGCCTTTGTTAAGGTCACTTTGCTATGAAAAGAAACTTAAAAATAACCATAGGCGGAGGGTATGCATCCCGTGCTATGCTAGCAAAAACTTGAAAACTTATAGTATTTATGTTAGTGTTCATATGGAATATGGATTTTGGAGTATAACGCTTTTTCCCAACCTTCAGAGCGTGCCATGGTGACCCCTCAACATTTCCAAATTCCACCCTTCCACTCATAAACATTCATCTTACAATTCAATTTTTTTTTATTATAATCTTGTAATTATCACAATAAAAAATTTTAAGTAAAAACCCACCATCTATAACAAGAACTTCGAATTCCAATCGTAATGCAATTTTGTGGATGATATGCTCTCATACAAACAGGGTAGAGACTGATGAAAAAGTTTTGTCAGCCTTAAGGTTTTCCTTAATAAGTAGAGAAATTAATGGTAAAAATATGCTTCCAATCACCGATCACCAACACCGCCTTCAATTGGAATCCGTTAACCCTTTTTTGCTGAAGCCTTTAAGGGCTTCAACAATACCACATGTTCCTTTTATTTTGTTTCACAGTTAATAATCAAGAACAACTCAGACATCTAAAACAAATTCTTGATATAAAATCTCAGTAAAATGACTTCCCGAGGCCGCCACAATTTTCGGTACATTTCAAGACATTGGCAATTGAATTTTCAACAGCAGGAAAATGTTTACTATTCTAAATCTTCTCAAACTTTTGCTATATCCACAAATTATTCAACTATACAAAAAAAAAAAAAAATTACTGTTCTAAATGCTTTTTCTCAGGATAATCACATTCACCTAATTCCTCCTTCGACCCGATTTCTTGTGCCTCCTGGTGTTACCCGAGGAAGATAGTGTTGACGGGACAGGTAAGACTGTTCCTCCCCTGATG
Organism: Adansonia grandidieri; assembly: GCA_038382065.1. Classification (NCBI taxonomy): domain Eukaryota; kingdom Viridiplantae; phylum Streptophyta; class Magnoliopsida; order Malvales; family Malvaceae; genus Adansonia; species Adansonia grandidieri. Next base: position 2,385,456 of record JBBYHK010000020.1, on the reverse strand, counting down.
CTATCTGAATCTGTCATGTCAATGAGTGTCTTCTGAGCTTCAATATAAACTTTAAGATCGCGAATCTGTCATGATAAACTACTTGTCAAAGCCAGTAATCTCAAGCAATTACATATAAACATATAAATTTGGGTCGTTAAGAAACCTGCTCTTCCAGATCAAGTATCTTCTCATCCATCAACCTTGATTGAGAAGCTTCCCTAAAAGGAAAATAAAGACACCGTGTAAGATCTGGAAGCCGAAAAAGAAAATAAGACAAAAGCCAAAAGCTAATACTTGTGAGACAAAATATGAGCAAGCAACAGACGAAATAACTATTTCTCAAATAATAGGTGAACACAAAATGAGCTGCAGGTGCACTGGTGAACATGTATTATGCATAGACAATACAAAATTCCCCACTTTACTGCAAGAAAACAAGAGAAACAATTATTTCTATAGATCCAGCGTAGAGAATAGAACACCTTTGTTCGATTTCTTTGACCTTTTCACGCCAAACTTGTTGGTCTTTTATAAGATTGCGATTGATCTGCCACCAAAAAAGCCAAAAAAGTGGAATGGTAACAAATGCAACAAACTGTGCAACTGATAATGATGATGTTATAAAAGAAACAATTCTGCTAATGCTTTGCACGAAGTTAAAGAGTGCACGCAGAAATTTTATTTCAGAACATTTTAATACACCTCAGCAAGAGCATTTTTTTCCTCTGTGTACTTATCCAGTTTACTTTGGATGTCCTGCATCTCGAAAGTCACAGCCTTCTCCACCGCTTCAGCAATGGAACTCTCTCTTTTGCTTTTGGCTTCCGCAAGTATAGATTCATAATTCTGGCGGAGGGGGAGTGAAAACAGAATATAAATAATAGTTCTTAGTACTGTAAAAATCACAATAGCACCAGTAGGACAAGATTAGAGAAAGTAATCCATAATGATGCAATTTAAAATAACATCAGAATGGTATTCTTACTTGTCTTTGTTTCTCCAACTCAGTAGCCAGAAGTCGGCTGTACTCATCAAAAACCTGTTTCATTGGCACTTATGTCAAAGTCGGCACATGTGCATGTGAAATGCAAAGTTAGGTTGTTTTATATCTAAAACTAAAGGCACAAAGTTTCAAAACGAAAGTACAAAGTATGATACTATGCTTTGATCTAAAACTCTCCATTATAAAGCTTGTTCCAATAAATAGAGCCATTGGTGCCAAAGACATATATGCATCAGTATAATACTAAAAATTGTTTTACTCTTCCAAGGGAACCTTGTTAAGCTTAAAAGATTGACAGATTCAAGATTCCTGTCAGCTAGTTTAACATATCCACAACTTATCATTGAAAAATAACCCGCCCAGAAGTTATTTATAAGGAAAATATACCGCTTCAACTTTGCTGCTATAGATGGCCTCATTAATTCCAGAATCATCACCATAGCAACAGGGACCACAAGTGCCTTCAATTGACGTACAACGAGGGTTCATCTCAACTGGTTTGCCATCAGCTTTTGAATGATCTAATCGATGAACATAACCATCACCCACATAATCCCATATTTGCTGTGATCTTAACTCAAGGGAATAGCAGTGCTGAGTATCTTTCCAATGTCTAACAGCATGAGCTTCTTTATATCTGCAGTGCCCACAAAAAAGTGGTTGAAATCTATAAGGCCATGAAGGCATGTAAAAAAAATTCAAATAAATAAATGAAGTTAAAACTGCACTTAGATAATGATAAAATTTTTGAACACGATAAGAAAGGAACAGCTGATAATGTGTTACCTTCCACACCCCATAAAACCACATATCAAGCAGACCCAAAGATTCTCCACTGATCCACAAATAGAACAGACAGGTTTTTCATCCTGCTGCTGGGAAAATCGGCAGACCTAGCAACACGTATTATACTAATTAAAATATTACTCCATATGACAAAAATTGTAACAACACCAATTTCAAAGAACATATGTCTTAAACAAATAGATGCAACGGTAACAATCGATACAAAAAAAAAAAAAAAAAAAAAGGTAAGCTTCTCTGGGATCATGCTAAAAAAATAAACGGACAGTAAGACAATCCAAAGTGCAAAAATGTTCTAGGGAACCAAAAACTAGCTTACTGTGCAGGACAAGTAAGTCCATTTCGAAGTACAAGAACATTGAAATGAATGGTCACAAAATGTACTGATTATCCCACTAGTATCCGGGTCCAGTCTCTCTGTCGCCAAAAAATTAAAAAAAAAAAGAGTAAAAATAATAACATAACAGTATAAGAAGGAGGCGAAGACACGAGATAAGTAAGATAATTTCCACTTTATCACTGACCAAGACAAATGGGGCAAGTCGGCAACTCGGTGAATCCCGCAGGAGTTGTGCTTGCAATCTCACCCAATTCCGTGTATTCCACAGAATGCGTAAAAAGGGTATGACATAACTCGGCCTAAAAAATTTCAACTCATTAATCAAAGTTACTCAAAAAGGATCAAAATGTCGTAATTTGAGATAAAGCTTACCAACCTCGGCAGGTGAAAACCTCTTCCCATTTAAGCTACAATAGAATGCATCAGCTGCTGACTGATCAACTAGCTCTATTAATACGCTATACCTATCCTCGATTCCATCATTCCTAATTATCCAAAACATAGAGCATTAACGAAAAATAAAGTTTTTTTTTTTTTTTTTTAATTTTCCTCCTTTTCTTATGAATTTAGGTATCAATTAATCAACAGAGTTGACTTTTTTCTTGTACACTGAAGATAAAATTTTCTTTTTTTTTTTTTTTCCAAAAGAAAAATTCATCAAACTGGAATCACCAATGATCAAAAGAAAGCGTGATAAAGGGCGACGACGACATACCAGATAAAAAGGAGGTAGGTGATATTATAAAGCGTGATAAAGGGCGACGAAGACATACCAGATAAAAAGGAGGTAAGTGATATTATCGAGGTGGGGACCAGCAAATCGGATGAAATCGGCGGCAGAGAGATAGTTGGGGACAGCGACGACAAAGAGGGAAGTGGAGCGAGAGCTAGGGTTTGGGAGGGAGCTTTGGGAGGCCTTCCGATAGAGGTGAACGACACCTCTCCTTTCTCTGAATTTAGGGGTAGGGTTCGATCGTGAAGTGGCTGTATAAAACTCGATTTCTTCGGTAGCGGTGATAGGTAGCTCGGTGTCCACCGAGTGAACTCGGAGGATGAACATGGTAGCCGAGCCTAGTCGCTTCGGGAAAGGGTGACACAGTCAAAATAACAGAGTTGCTTCTTGCTTTTTTTTTGGTCCGAAATTCGGTGTCTGCATTCAGTATTGGCACCGTTAAGCTATTGAAAATGTTATTGTAAAAAGCTAATATATATAATATATATTTCTTAAGTATCACTTTATTAATTTTATTAATAAATATTTTAATTATTTTTTATCATATTAGTATAATTTTATTTAATATTATTAAATTAAAAACATATTAATACAATATTTTAATTACTTAATATTTATTATTGTTTATATTTTAATTTAAAAAGTACATATGTAAAACAAAAAAAATGTAACAATATTATGATAATTAATTTCAAATAGATAAAAGGCATAATAATAACAAAGAAAGGTCTGCCGCCTTTCCTTCACGTCAAAGTTTTCTTCACCAAAGTCACTTTCAATTGTTTCTTGAAACTTTTTGGCATCCTGAGCAATAAAATTAATTTTTTTATCTATATATATATTTTTTGAATTTTTTATTTTAAAAATTATAAAAATCAGGGGATATTGGATATATATATATATATAAAATAAAGATAATAAATATAAATAAATGACTTTTTAACTTTTAGTAATTAAAATTTAATTTTTTTATTACATTTGAAAATAATTATAATCCTTTTAACATAACAACATAGTTACAATTTCAAAATATAATAAATAAAAAAAACCATTAATTAAGATTTATAAAACATAGTTTTATTCTTTTATTTTGTATAAGATTTCTAATGTCTGACTCAAAATTAAAGTCTATAATAATAATAATAATAATAATAAATAATGAAAGAAGTCAATGAGATTTTAATATTTAAGTATAAAATTCTAAAATAACATTTTAATTATTTTTTATTAAATTTTGATTATAAGAAATACGATGAAGCCGATATTTGTTCATGATTTGATCATTTCAATCGGTTATCGTTTTTCTTTTCTAATAATTTTTTTTTTTTAGTTTATGAGTTTCCATAAACGTGCTCATTATCATTTTTAAACAGGAAATTGCATTATTTATCATTAATAAAATTTTAAATTTTTGAATAAATTAATAAAATAATACATATTTTTAGATATATTTAAAAAATATATAATAATTTTGTAATTTTTTTATATAGTTAAAAATTATACTGTGAATATATTTAAAAGAAATTAATTTTTTTATTTTTATTTTTTGCTTTTTATCTATTGAAATTTTGGAGAAATTCTTTTAAACAAATTTAAAATAATATTATTATATTAAATTTGACAATTAATAATTTAATTCATTGTTTAAAACAATTATTACTATGAATAATAACTTAAAAATAATAATCTTTCAAAAATTGTTAGCGATAATCATAATAATAATAAAAACAAAAAATCTCTCAAAAAAAAAAAAATCTTAGTTCCCAACTTTGTATTTACCTTAAAAGACTAATGAATGTTCGTCAGACGTCGTGATATGGGACTTTAATCGACGCCTCTCGCCGTCTATTACGCGCTTTTGCAAATCTTTGCCCGTTTCTTTTCTCTCTCCTTTTTCCTATCTTTTTAACTATAAACACGGGCTATAGAAATGGAGACGATCCCGAAACTTTAGATTCTTCACTCTCGCGATTAAAGTTTACGCTAACTAGGGGAAGAAAAGTAAATATATATTTAGTCACTGTTGAGTCTCTTGGATCCGGTTTCCACCGCCCGTACGGACACCATCTCGGCCGTCAAAAACTCCATAGATCTCCTTCCGGACTTCCTCCCTTTGTCCACCTTTGGGATCAAAGAAAGTCTTGAAAGGTAACTGCAGATAAATCCCTTTTTTTTTCCCGAGATCAAGATTCTATATCTGAAAAAAAGGGAAACCCAATTTCAGGTTTTTGTGAAGTTTCAATTTTGAAGGATAAAAGTTTGCTAGTACTATTACTATATATTTTTTAGAAAGAAAATTTTCAACAATAAGAAGTTTATGATTTGCTATCAGGAAGAACCCAGTTTTTTTTTTTTTTGGGCTGATGTTTCCTTTTGGACCATAAAGATTTGATCTCTCTCTTTATATATATAAAGCACAGGATTTCAAGATTAGAAAGGAAAGCAGAGTCTTTTATCAATGGCGTCAAGCACGATTCGTAAAGCGATCGGGGCTGTGAAGGATCAAACGAGTATTAGCATAGCCAAAGTGGCAGGAAACATAGCGCCGGATCTGGAAGTTTTGGTTGTGAAAGCCACGACGCACGATGAAGATCCGGCTGATGAGAAGTATTTTAGGGAGATCATAAGCCTGACTTCTTATTCTAGAGGTTATGTTAGTGCTTGTATTGCTACGGTGTCGAAAAGATTGAGTAAAACACGTGATTGGATTGTGGCACTCAAGTCTCTGATGCTTGTTCATAGGCTTTTGGTTGATGGGAACCCTTGTTTTGAAGAGGAGATTGTGTTTGCCACTAGGAGAGGGATGAGGGTTTTGAACATGTCGGATTTTAGGGATGAAGCACATTCCAATTCGTGGGATCATGCTGGTTTTGTTAGGTTTTATGCTATGTATCTTGATGAGAAGGTGGAATTTTCGGTGTTTGAGAAGAAGAGAGATGGTGAGGAAAAGTTTGAGGAGAGGAATAGGCGCGAGTATGGAGAATTTAGAGATGATTATGATCGTGGAATGGATAAGAGATCGAGGTCTTATAGCGATTTGAATGATTCTGTCGGGAGAGAGCAGAGGAGAGAGGGGACACCAATGAAGGAAATGAGGCCAGAGAGAGTTCTAGGGAGGCTGAATCAGTTGTTGAGGATTCTTGATAGAGTCTTGGGTTGTAGGCCAGCTGGTATGGCGAAAAATAGCAGGTTGGTGCTTGTTGCACTTTATCAGATATTGAGGGAGAGTTTCAGGCTTTATGTAGAGATATGTGAAGCATTGGGGATTTTGTTGGATAGATTTACTGAGATGGAGTATGCGGATTGTGTTAAGGGTTTTGATGCTTATGTTAGTGCTGCAAAGATGATTGATGAGCTCGTGGGGTTTTATGGTTGGTGTAAGGACATGGGAATTGCTAGGTCATCTGAGTATCCTGAAGTGCAGAGAATTACTGATAAGCTTTTGGGTACACTAGAAGGATTTTTGAAGGAAATGGCCAATGGGAGAAAGAGTCCGGAGAGAATTAGGGAAGAGAAACCACCGCTTAAGGTGGAGTCGGAAGAAAATATGAATGAAATAAAGGCACTACCTGCACCAGAGAATTATACCCCACCTCCACCATCTGAACCTGAACAACCTAAGACACAGCCACAACAGGTTACAGAGGATCTGGTGAATTTAAAGGATGATTTGGTTTCAGCTGATGAGCAAGGGAACAAATTGGCTTTGGCTTTATTCTCTGGACCACCTGCCTCGAATGCTAATGGTTCATGGGAAGCATTTCCTTCGAATGGAGAGCCAGAGGTGACTTCTGCATGGCAAACACCAGCTGCTGAGACTGGTAAAGCAGATTGGGAATTGGCATTGGTCGAGTCGGCTAGTAATTTGTCAAAGCAGAAAGCTGAGTTGGCAGGTGGTTTCGATCCATTGCTATTGAATGGCATGTATGATCAGGGGGCTGTGAGGCAGCACGTGAGCACTACTCAGCTAAGTGGTGGGAGTGCAAGCAGTGTTGCGTTGCCTGGCCTGGGCAAGACTGCTACTCAAGTGCTAGCTTTGCCTGCCCCTGACGGGACAGTACAACCGGTGGGACATCAGGATCCTTTTGCTGCATCCCTTGCAGTGCCACCTCCTTCTTACGTGCAGATAGCAGACATGGAGCGGAAGCAGCAGTTGCTCGTACAGGAACAGCAGCTATGGCATCAATACGGGAGGGATGGAATGCAAGGCCAAGCGAGTCTGGCCAAGATCACCGCCAGTTCCGGTTACTATGCCCCTGTTGCACAACCAGTAATGATGCCTTACGGGATGCCACAATTCAATGGCATGGGGCAGCCTGGAGGGAACTATTATCCACCCTACTGAATTCCACTCGGTTTATCAGTCAGTAGTTCTTCGCATATTTCCGATTATTATGCAATCATATCAACCTCCTTTGCCAAAATATTTGGAATTTTTGTTTTCTTGCTTTCATTTTGTTTGCATGTATTTACAGAGTTACCTGCATCAGAGGGTGCAATGAATATAATAATAATAGCTTTGATAAACTATACAGTATAAGTATACGATGGATGGATTGATTGCTTGTCATAATTTCTGGATTTTCTACACGATTTTCTTACAGTTATGCAAAAAGGAGAAGCTTTGTAGCGTTTTTCAGTGGCATACATCCAATCTACATTGTTATTCAGAATGTTTTAAAAGATTATAACAATTAGTTGATGCATGTTGACTGGTTGGAAGAGAAGAAAAACTTTCAAGGAGAACATTTCTTTCAACTTCAAACTATGGAGCTCGTTTTGAACTGGTCCGACATGTTTCAAGCCGAATTTTTGTGAGAATGGCGGGCAGGGTTCCATGTTGACTGCTTCCTATTTGTCATCTCTAAACCTTTTCTTGACTGCTTCCTATTTTGTTTTGCTGGCATCGCAAGCATTTTATCCATTCTTTTCCCTGGCGTAGATTTCAACAAGCAGCTTCGGCCGATTAAATTTGACCAACTAAAACTTAGAAACCACTCTATCCAATACCTATAATACTTTCATTCTTACTTTCAAAGCAAGCAAACTACAAATATAATAATGGCGAACTTCCTTTATCTTATGCACGATTAAAAAAAAAAAAAAAAAAACCTTAGAATTTCAACTCAAAAGTTATACTATTGATTTTAGGAAATTTCTATATACAAAACTTTTATAATATATATATCAAATAAAAAGGTGCAATAATTGATATAATAAATTGACAAACATTAAAAATTCTAATGAAATGCGTAATACAAAACTTTTGTAACAAATTATTGATTTTTACATTTTTAGCTTTAGAATTGGGTTAAAGCCATCTTATTTTCTTTTGATTTATTTTTATATAAATATAATATGATACGAAAAAATAATTTAAAAGCAATATTAATTAATAAATTTTATTTTATCCGATTAATAATTATTTGTAAATAAAATATTATAAATATTAAGATTTAAATTTTAAATTTATTAAATATTAATTTTTAAAAATAATCATATTATTTAATTGAATTTAAATCTGGTTGATTAAAACGGACAGGTGATTCGTGTTCTAACCAAAGTGAAGGCTTCAAGCCCAGCAATACAGTACCAGCATCTCCTTAAACCTCTCTCTCCCTTATATCCCGAAAAACCCCAGGCCGCTGCTGTGTCCTTTCTAGCATCTCCTTAAATCAATCTCCTCTTTTAAACACCCGCACCTGCGGCAATGTCGAACGTTGTCGTACTCGACAACGGTGGTGGCCTGATTAAAGCTGGCCAAGGAGGCGAACGAGACCCTGCCATCGTAATCCCGAACTGCCTCTACCGTCCTCTTGCCTCCAAGAAGTTCCTCCATCCAACCACCACCCTCTCCTCCACAACCGAGGACCTAACCTCCGCAGCCATTCGCCGGCCCATCGACCGCGGCTACCTAATTAACCCCGACCTCCAACGCGACATCTGGTCCCACCTCTTCACCTCCCTCCTCCACGTCACCCCTTCCTCTTCTTCGCTTCTCTTAACCGAACCCCTCTTTTCACTCCCTTCCATCCAACGCTCCACCGACGAACTCGTCTTCGAAGACTTCGGCTTCAACTCCCTCTTCGTCGCCGATTCGCCTTCCCTCGTCCACCTCTACGAAGCCAGCCGTCGTCCGGATGGGCTTGTTTCCGAAGCGCAGTGTAGTTTGGTGGTGGATTGTGGGTTCTCGTTTACGCATGCGGCGCCTGTCTTTCAGAACTTTACGTTGAATTATGCGGTTAAGAGAATTGATTTGGGTGGGAAAGCTCTGACTAATTACCTGAAGGAATTGGTTTCGTACCGGTCAATTAATGTAATGGATGAGACATTTCTCATGGACGATGTCAAAGAGAAGCTTTGCTTTGTTTCTCTTGATGTTGAAAGAGATCTCCAGATTGCAAGGTAAATACTATATGTTTTCTTTGTATTTGCTTGAAACCCAAGTTATTATTGTTACTTACAATGTGTGCTTTAGACAGGAAAGAAATAAGCATTTTTTTCTGAAATCGTGTAGACAATCTTTTACAGGAAGCATGGAAAAGGCAATCTTTTTAGGTGTACTTATGTCTTGCCTGATGGTGTTACTCACACAAAGGGCTATGTCAAAGACCCTGCAGCTGCAAAGCGGCATCTTGCTGCAACAGATGGTGCCTCTCCTTCAGAAGCTGTAGAAACAAAGAAAGAAACAGATCAGATGGAAGTTATGGATAAAATGGAGGAGAGGAAGAGAGTGGATTTAACTAAAAATGTAGTGTTTTGTATTTCTTATTAAGTTGGTGATTTTGCCTGCCCCATTTTGAAATGATATTCAAAGTATTGCCTTGGCTGCCTGGTACAGGAGTTTGACTTAACAAACGAACGGTTTCTTGTTCCAGAGATGATCTTCCAACCTGCAGATTTGGGTGTGTATTATATTCTTCTTTCTTAATTGTGAAGTGATCTTTACGGTTTTCCAGTTCATATGGGAATCAATTTAGAGATATTCAAGTAGTTGTTTGGTGTTTGGAGGTAGAAGTATTGGAATTTGGCACTAGAATCGGTAGTCTAATTTGTTAAAAGCATGAGCTAGAGAATAAAGCATTTGAGGAAATGATGTGTTGCATTAATGACTAATGATGTAAGAAATGTGAAGATTATTTCGTTTTTTCCCTAGTACTTCAATAAACATAAAGTGCCAACTTAAACCCTCTCTCTTTACAGGAATGAACGAGGCTGGACTAGCGGAATGCATCGTTCGAGCTGTCAATGCCTGCCATCCTTATCTTCATCCTGTACTTTACCAAAGGTGGTTTTATATTCTTCAAGTACAATTGCATAAAGCATCTGAAAGTTTCAAATTTAATTTGCTCATGCCACTTACAAGTGTTTAAATGTTGCATTTGAACAGCATAATATTGACGGGTGGAAGCACATTGTTTCCTAGGTTTGCTGAAAGACTGTAAGCTTGATCACTTCATCATTAGCCTGTATTAGTATCAATTTTGAGGGACCAACACTAATATTTTTATGCTAAAAATCAGACAAAAGGATCTCCGCCCTCTTGTCCCAGATGACTATCAAGTCAAGATAACAACACAAGAAGAGTAAACTTTCACCTTCAGTAAAGTTTTAATATGTTATACGTCTTTGAAAGCCATTTCTTCCTATTTGGTAAATTCTTTGGGATGTTTGTCAGTCCAATCCTAGGTGTGTGGCGAGGGGGTTCACTTTTGGCATCCAGTCCTGAATTTGAATCAATGTGTGTCACCAAGGCTGAATATGAGGAGCTTGGATCAGCTCGATGTCGGAGGAGATTCTTTCATTGAATACTCAAGATCTTGAAGGTATTTTGTCTCTACTAGATTTAAATGCATCTGTATCCAGTACGTAGGTTTCAAGTATTTGGTCAAATTTTGAGTATATCATGCCAGTTTTATTATTCTAGAGTTTCTTAGTGCTTCCGTACGTGAGGGAAGATGTTGCTGGATATCAACTGCTCTTTTGAGGCATGAGCTTCTCTTCCATGCTGCACTGCATTCTTTTGACAAAAAAAAAGAAGGCTTGGTGGCTTAAACAGGTACCCAGGAACCTAAGCAATTTCGTCATGCTCTTCAATTTTTTTCGATAAGTGCTACGATATGGCCTCTAGAATGTGTTTTTCCTGTGGAATGTTGGGGATGAATTTAGCCTCCACTACTCTGATAGAGAAGCTAGCTGACAGACTCATACCCAAATTTATTGAGATGTTATTTGGGGACCTAAACATGTGGGGGATATGACATGTCTAATATTTGCAGTCAGGAGATGACGATTTCCGTCTTATATGCTACTTACCATTCATGTACTCAAAGTGCCCATATTTAGCTTTAAGATGATGTAGCTTTGTGGTTAATGAGGTACGAAGTACGCCCCAACTCTTAAAACGTAACTCATGATCTTGCTTTTGTTTGTAAAACGTCAGATGCCTAGTCCTTTATGCATCACTCTGCTTATAGATGTCTTAAACGCTTACTACACTTTTCTAAAATTTAGAATTTGGATTTCTTAAATACTGGATTGCATCCTAATGAAATTGGTCTCTGATAATATTATTACACTTTATATACATACATGTGTTCTCCAACTCTTGCATCGAAGACAAACCTTTCTTTTACTCAAAAGGAAAGTAGTGTGGCATTTCCCTCAAGGAAGCACCTATTTTATTAGAGAGAGGCTTCTGGCATAGCTGGAAGCTAGTTCGTTTTTAAGGCATTTCATTGCTCTAAATACTTGAATAAAATCTTCTAATATGCCAGTGAAAGTGGAATCAAATTTGATACAGACAAAGGTAAAAGTATGGAACAATTTCGACTAAAACAAGAACAGCATGAAACTGATCAATGAAACTGTTAAAAGAATGTCAAGTACAAAACTAGGGAGGGAGAAAAAATGTGCGAATCAATGAAACTGATCGGTATCTAGATTATCTTTGTGATAATGCCACGACGAGCAACTACCACTCAAGAATACGAGTCGACGAATGTCGTCCATAGCCAACAAATTTCATCCGTGAAGGGCAGCCACTGCCCATTCCTGAAAACCAAATTCTCTGGGATGAAGTTTTAGTAAAATTTTGTATATCTACAACATATTTGACGTTTTCTACAACAGCCAGCTTCACCATCAGCCTTTAACGCTAAATCAGCAATGGTTCTGCCGCAAAATAAATTGGTGTGCAAACTCCGAAACGTTGCTCGAGTACTTTGATCCTTACTGGAATACAAGGCCGAGAGAGGACCCATTCTCCTAGCCCTCAGGTGGTTCACTCTTCCAACAAAATATCCACACTAATTCACCGTAAATCATAGAACCATATGAATTGCCTTTGCCCTCAGCCCTGTTCAATCTGAAAATGGTTGAGCGTCCATGCATAGGTGCACCAATTTCCTTTGGTACTCTCCAAAATATTCCCCAACTGCAATAACATCTTCATTTGCAGGGTTTAAACCAGGCAAGTCGACCAGTGTATTATTGGTTGATGACCCTGATTCATCATCTGAATTTACCAAATTTGTGATGAATTCCACGTGAATTTCACGGCAAGCCAGTATGAACATAGCAGCTGTGTCTGGCAGCTGTGCCTCACGGAGGGCTGCCAACGCCTCCTGGATTGCCCCAGCTGCAACAAATAAAATAAGAGCCCTGCATCGAACCATCTTAAGCTTTAGAATGCAAATTTTTGCAATGGATACCAAGTACTAAAACAATAAGAAAAATTCTTGTACCTCCAAATGTTGTGTTCAGCATGAAGGACATGCTCTGCCCACCTTTGTAACACCCTGCAATAAGAATGTCGTAAAATGAATGTATCCTAACCATGGTTAAAGGCAGAGCCTCTTTTGACGTGTGTTAAGGAATAAATCAAATTGATTGCTCCACAACATGGAATCAAATTTTCATCGGCTTAGAATTAAACATGGCAAATAAGCATGTTACATGGAATGAAAGAGGCACACGGTTAAGTCGTCACATAGGCAAATTTCAGCATATCCATGGAAATGAAATGGCGTAACGCTAATGCTAGGAATTTTTAAATGCTAGAAATATCTAAAATGTTTTTTGCTGAAGAAAAAAATTCAGAAACCTTGCATAATCAGAGCCCTTTAAATGTGCTGCAGCTAAAGTAGCAGCATCAGTCCAGCATCCAGCATCTTGTAGCTACATATGGTTAAAAAAAATTATCAGCCAAAAGTTACACAACAAGAATTAAGCAATAATAAGTAGCTGCTCTATGAAATGTTGAGAAATGATACCATTATATTTCCAAACTCAAGTAATTAGTGCCATGAAACAGGTTCCAAATTATAAGAATATTTCCAACTTAAGTAACCAGTGCCATGAAACAGGCCAAATTACAAGAATAACCATCATAACCAAAGGAAACTTCAATCAACCAGATATTATCATTCAATAATTTGCTTCTCCTTTACACGTAATTTTTATCTATTCAGTTGTGCAACTCATTTGGGGAATACATAGAACAGAAGACAAACGAGTTTTCATGAGTTTGTTAGCTTTGTTACAATTTTTCTCCAACTAGACTGTTTAATTCGCATTTTGGAGGCTCTTTTACAGTTATATATACAGTAAAATGGCATTGAATTCTGAAACTAAATTCCCATTATCGACATTATCATAAACTTCTTCAAAATAAAGGAAATCTTAATCAAGAATAAAGGAGGTCAACGAAGCAACAGTGAGCCATAAGGTTTAAAAGTTGCACCAATAATGAATAGGGGTGTAAACAAGCCAAACACTCTTGCTCGGGCACAGCTCAACTAAATACTACCAAACTCAAACAGAAACTGAGCTCAAGAATGGCATTCTGTACTTGGCTTGGATAAATTTGTCAAGCTCAACATCTTCCTTGATCAAACTTCTAAACAATATGAGAATATTTTATATTTGATTTGCACTAAAGATATTAATATTGACACTCAAAAACAGTCTACTTCAAAAGGATAAACATGCTCTTGTTGAGCTTGCTTATGAAGTGCTTATCAAGCTTGTCACTAAAGACAAATGAGCCAAGTTCACATACACTCAAACCCTTATTTATTAAATAAGCCTGAATTTGTCAGTCATAGAGGTTTTATTTAGCCTGATACACACCAAGTGAGCACAAATCAAACTCATTCATAACCTTTTCAACTCGCACCCCTAGCCGCTACAAGCTTCAAATATAGATATAGACAGGTAAATGCATTCCCACATATAAGGAAAATCATGGATAAGCAAAGACTAATATACAACAAATGAATCGTGGAGATTCTGTTGTATGTGAAACAAGAAAAGAAGCAAGCATTGGGTTGGATTTTGATGTTCGTCTCCAAGAAAACTGAAAAAAAAAAAAAAAAGAGAGAGAGAGGGAAGGATTTCTTTCAACAAACAGAACCAAACCTGTGAACAAGCTTCTTGATACCTTCCAACAGCACAGAGAAGATGAGTGCCAGATAGAGACCGGTCAGTTCTGACCATATTAGCAGCAACAACCTAGAAGATCATATAGCAGTTAATGGCACCCAAAATACATCGGGACAGTTTGAAAGAATACCAAAATAGACATGCAAGATTGTTAAACTTAGAAAAATCACATGTTTTAATCTAGAAAAAGGAATTCAAAGTTAACCTCACCTTAACTGCCAGCTCAACAAGAGATCTTGACACTGCAGAAGAAAGAGCAACTGCACGTAGAGCATTTGGGTAGAAGTAAGGACTCTCTTGCGAAGTAGAAAGCAATAAACTGACAGCACCTTCCAAGTTTCCAACCGTGACAAGCCTGCTCATGCCAAATATGAAGTATAATTACCAGTGAGGCAGCCACAGAAAAACAGATTTGGCCTAGCGAATAATACTCTTCAAATGAATGATTTATGCGTATGACTCAACCGCTCCCTCCCTACCCTTCGGTACTTCTCAAAATCTACCCCCAAGAAAAAAGGAGTGGCAGCCACAGGCTTTAAGTTACTACTACTCCCTTGATGTTAGACATTAGTATGGTAAGAAGACTACAACAATGTCATAATGAATACAAGGACTTGCACACAATCAGATTAAAACAAACGAGAAAGTTACTATAATAACTATCAAGTGTAGTGAAGCTCTTATACACTTCAACTTAAACATATTGACCACCTAACTAAATTCAGAGAGTTACCACAGTGGACAAACTATTCTAATCTCTGCTTTGATAGAGGTCTTTGTAAGTAACAGACCCCCAATTCCAATACAGCAGTTTAAGTAACAGCTACTGAAACAAGAAACTTTAGGTGACACCAAACTAAAAGCTTAAAACTAAAGCAGTAGCTCTTATGTCAAGCAAAATTTTCCTACTGTGATGCTGATAATGTTTAGAATCTTAAACCCACAGCACCATATTTTGAAATCATATTAATGTGCATTAAGTGGAGCATTGGAGGAAAGATTGGACAGCTTGCTTAAACTAACTCGATTCTATTTAGCAAGAAATTAAGAAAAAATAGTATAACGGCTGAAAAAGAAGACAGTAGTTAGATAAAGAATAATAGGAGATCAAGACCGGAAACTCTGGCAACCTTGCTTCCACAAATTTTGTGAACCCCCAAAACTATGCCACATATCTAAAGAGTTTTAAACATCTTATGTATCCACAACATAGAAAGTACTATTGAAGAAAATTAAAGGCTCCATATTGTTGTTGCTTTGCCACTTTGATTTTTTCCCTTTTGCTTTTTATATTTTTAAAAAGTAGCTGAAAAATAAAAGAAAATATTTAAAAGCAAAATAATAACTTAGTATTCAAATGAACAAATAATTGAAACAAAACTCAAATTCTAAGTTTCCAACAAAATCACTCCATACAAAAAGTATAACCACACATTTTCTATTTAGATTTTTTTCAAAAGTAAAATTGGTTTTTGTAGTCAAAAACAATTTTTCTCTGTTCTCCTCTGGAAGTAAAAGAAGTTGCAAAAGTAACAAGGTTCTACATAAACATAAATAAATTCAGAACTTCTACATTGACAAAAACATTGCAGCAATTTCATCATTCAACTGTTAACAATAGCAATAAAATAACATAAAGATAGGGAACTCACTCGTGTACACGGTTCTGAATTGCTTTTTCTCCCTCCAATTTCTCATGCCAAGGGATACGCTCATTAGCACTTTCCCATAAGTCATCTTGCTCAAAAGCCATTAATCTAAGTTGACCTTGACTCTGCTAACCAGAAACACATCTTGCCATCAAAAGTTGCCAACCTAGACAGTACTTCTCACCCTTTAAATCATTTTAATAAAACCACTAAAGACTTACCAATGCATCCCTCCGGCCAGTTTCTGATGTTGATTTCCCCTTTGACTTAATTCTAAGACGTAGAGATGTGTCATCGAGATCTGAATTTGGCACTGAAATAGGTGCTTTCTGTGGAGACTTATTTATCAATTTATTCATCAAGTGGTTAATAGCACGAGGCAACTGCAACCAGAAAAGTGCTTCTGAGACCTCACCAAATGTAGCAGCAGCAAAGGCAAACCTTGCAGCACAACCTTTATTTACTATGGCAGCATACAATCTAGCCCTTTCATCATCAAATATGCAGCCTTGAGCAATGAAACGACAGCAAAGGATAAGGAAAACTACTCAAATGTTTAAATAGAATACTTAGAACACTAAATAGGTTACAAAAGCCTACCTTCCTTCCGGTAAGGTTCCAATACTTTTAGAAGCAATTCTGGCACAACAGAATCACCAACAGGTGGTAATCCAATTAGGTAACTGCGAAGGTCCCCTGAAGATGAAGCAGTTCCTGGAATGAAATGGGGCCTCTTATCTATAGTTGTACCATAAGTATTAAACCAAGAGGGCTTTACACCCAATTGTAAGATCATCCGCAGTGCCTGTGACAACAAAAATCACCAGAAAATAGGGGTCAGTTGTAAGTAATTCTTTGAATGGTTATTCAATCTTCAAGATAGCAAACAAATAAAATGAAGCTTCTGACAAGCAGGACAAGGCCGGTAGCCCATTTCAATAAACATCCTTAACCTTTTCTGGATTGTCGGGGCAACTCCAATGTATCACAATTAACAATTTTGTTTATCGCTTCATTTTTTAATTAAATATTTATGGTAAAGGTGCTCCATCAATCCATCTACTCTTAAAGAAACATGCAATGTAGCCCCTTTTGTATGCTAATTTTTAACAGTTTAATCCTCACACTCCAAATTTTCTG
This sequence comes from Adansonia grandidieri, assembly GCA_038382065.1. Lineage (NCBI taxonomy): Eukaryota > Viridiplantae > Streptophyta > Magnoliopsida > Malvales > Malvaceae > Adansonia > Adansonia grandidieri. The sequence continues at coordinate 2,368,360 of JBBYHK010000020.1, read as the reverse complement.
CAATCAAGAGTTGTCAGAAATCAGAGAACTAAAGGAGTACATTGCACATTTCATCAATGTATACAGACTGATAAAGCAATTTTACCAATATTCAAAAGGCAACTAGTGTTTTAATGCAGCACATGTCTCTGCTAAATACTGGTCTAACATACTATCATCTGTTAAAAGAAACTTCAGTAGTTGGCAGCTAGTAAATATAAAAACTAAAGAATACTAGTAATATTGATTACTAAACCAGAATGAGACGGCAGAATAGTTGTTACCAGTGCATGGGGCGTGGGAAGTAATACAGGACAACATAAAGGCATCGGCCGAAATCTCTCTCTTATATTTCTTGGCAGTGTTCCAGAGCCCATTTTTTTGTCATTTCTGCATTAACAAGAGTGAGGTTACTAAAGTACATAGTCAATCAGCTTCATATGAATCATATCTTAACTGGCAGCATTATCCATGTCATTCCAAAACTAACCAATGATTGTTTCATCACTCATCTAACCTGTCCCTGTCTCCTTGCTAGCCACTCCAAACCTATCACAGTTTTCTTTCTAATAAAGAAAACAAAAAGTCCCTTCTATAGCTCCAACCAATTTTATAAAAAAAATTGAGTATACTAATTTATACGAAATATAGAGTTCCCATTTGCATCCTGTCATACAGAGACTAACTGCAAAGAAGGAAATTTTGAGAACTGTGAAAAAATTGTGGCACATACATGTTAACCTCAACAAGCCGAAAGCTACTATCAGCTCCTGCCATGCACAAAACCAGCGGATCATTCTTGTCGGTCCGCAAGTGCAACCAATCCAATTCCAATACAAGAGTTCCAGGAAATTGAGGTTGTAAAAGAGAATTAGCTAATGGGTCTGGTGAATCCTGCAAATATCAGATATTAAAGATTAAGCTCAAATGTAGAAAAATCCTTCAAAAGGTCCACTGGGCCGGAAAAGAACCATTTAAGCCAACAAAGTCAGACTTCTATAATTTTACAAAACATGTACCACTCAAGGTCCCAGTCAGAAAGAAATCTAGCAACAAAAACCATAAAATGCGGCTTCAACCCACTAGGGCATAATTTTAAATATAAATTTAGAAAGGATGCAACACTTATTTAGCATACAAGTCCAAATCCAAATGATGCCTAAATCCAACCCTCCAGTACATAATTTTAAATATAAATCTAGAAAGGATGCGATGAGAAGGCAATGTCCCAAATTGTAAAGATGACTAGCAAAAAAACCAAAAAAAGAGGCTTCCAACCCCTTGGTTCATAATTTTAAATACAAATGTAGAAAGGATGCAACACTTAAATGTACATTTTTAATTTATCTTCCAAATTTATGAAGGCAGAGGCTAAAGAGGGTTCACAAATGAAATATAACTATAGAAAATAAAAGATGGTAGTCACTTGTCAGTTCTTGGGGGAAAAAAGAACCCAATTTTCTTATAGCTAGGAAAACACACCAGTAACCTTTAAAGACATAACATGTATCAATTGTTAAAGCAACCCTTAAAGACATAACATGTATCAATTGTTAAGGTATAGCAAGATAATAGCAGAAGATAGATAAATGGAAGGAAGAAGAACTGATAAATGACTTTCACACTTACAAGATCAAACACGGAAAATGTATTGTCATAAAACAGTACGGCAATACGCCCTCGACTACGGTCTCCAGGAACAACAGGTGAGAATTTTATTCTTCGAATTCCTTCTCTGTGAGTGTTGAAAGAGGAAGAATGGCCAGTAGTGACATCCCACCACCTTATGTTACCTGACCTGTCCCCCATGACCTGAAAAATTAATGGTATCAACAATGACAGAAATCTTCAAGGAAACAAGATAACCAATTGGATGCAATAAATTAAATATGACACATACAACATGAGGCAAGCGGTAGGCCATAGCTGTAATCAATCCGTCAGATGAAACAAATGAAGAAGAAGGCCATTTTGGTCTGGGAGACAGGCAAAGGATCCTTATTAGTGCCAGCAAAAAGGGAGAGGAAATGGATTATATTTTATGAAAAATGCAGAATAGAACAAAGAAAATACAAGTAATATGATCAGAAATAAGTCAAAATGTTTATGGATTAAACTTAGATATTTTCTGTACAAAAAATAAGAGAAATTGAAGGAAACATTAAGCAAAAAGAAAAATCAATTGCACAGGTAGCAAACTGACAACACAGAGCCCCCGTCCCCCCCCCTTTTTCCGTAAGTACTTTAACACAAACTTGATGAAAAGGTAATCATTTTCATTCAACATAATATTGAATCTTAGCTTCCACGTTATGGACATTACCAAAAATATCACAAATTACCAAAAATCAATTGCACAGGTAGCAAACTGACAACAAAGAGCCCCCCCCCCCCTTTTTTCCGTAAGTACTTTAACACAAACTTGGTGAAAAGGTAATCATTTTCATTCAACATAATATTGGATCTTAGCATCCACGTTATGGACATTACCAAAAATATCACACATGACAAGATTACTTGTCAACATGTTTAGGTTCCAGGACAACATCTTTAAAAGCCTGACTTGGCATTGTGGCAGTGGCAACAAGGATGCATGTGTTTGGTGCATACTAAGAGTGTTAAATCAACAGCCATGCACATACAAATTTGTCCAAGCTCCAATAAAGCTGTTGATGGCAGTCCCATCACCAAAATCTTATCTCTTAACAGATCAATTAAGTTCGCTCAAACAAATGCCAATGTCCACAGTAGCTAACACATTAAAACCGATTGCTATATGTTCAAGACTGCTAGAGGGACTCAAATTCATGGAGCACAGATGTAAAGACAAACTGCATTACAAATGGCTAACATATAAACCAGAATAGAGAAGAATATACATCTTATAGGAGCACATGGGTTCAACCTGGTTCTATAATATTGTACTTAGCATGTGACAAATTATACCTATAGTCTCAGATCCTCCGGCCATGAACCGCAAAGACTCCAAATTTGTTTAGTTTGGAGTCTTTGTTTGGTGCATGTGGTGCATACTAAGAGTGTTAAATCAACAGCCATGCACATACAAATTTGTCCAAGCTCCAATACAGCTGTTGATGGCAGTCCCACCACCAAAATCTTATCGCTTAACAGATCAATTAAGTTCGCTCAAACAAATGCCAATGTCCACAGTAGCTAACACATTAAACTGAATGCTAAATACTCAAGACTGCTACAGGGACTCACTCATATTCATTGAGTACAGATGTAAAGACAAACTGCATTACAAATGGCTAACATATAAACCAGAAAAGAGAAGAATATACATCTCATAGTAGCACATGGGTTCAACCTGGTTCTATAATATTGTACTTAGCATGCGACAGTTTACACCTTAAGCCTCGGATCCTCCAGCCATGAACCGCAAAGACTTCAAACTTGTTTAGTTTGAAGTCTTTGTTTGGTGCATGTGGTGCATACTAAGAGTGTTAAATCAACAGCCATGCACCTACAAATTTGTCCAAGCTCCAATACAGCTGTTTATGGCAGTCCCATCTCCAAAATCTTATCGCTTAACAGATCAATTAAGTTCGCTCAAACAAATGCCAATGTCAACGGTAGCTAACACATTAAAACTGAATGCTATATATTCAAGACTTCTACAGGGACTCATATTCATGGAATACAGATGTAAAGACAAACTGCATTACAAATGGCTAACATATAAACCAGAATAGAGAAGGATATACATCTTATAGTAGCACGTGGGTTCAACCTGGTTCTATAATATTGTACTTAGCATGTAACAAATTATACCTGAAGTCCCGGATCCTCCGGCCATGAACTTCAAAGACTCCAAGTGCACCATTAACTAAAGCAAATGCAAAACTCTCAGAAATCTCATCTTGCAAGCCATCTGAGTTCCCTGCCTCTGCATATAAAAGTTAAAGTTATACTAAGATAATCATTTCTGGGAGACAGAGGTCTATATAATAAGTGATGCCAAAAAAAAGAACCCCACTTGAATCTGATGAAGATGCCTTTGTGGATGAGGCTGCCTCTTCTGATGCCACAGCTTTATTCTCTTTAAGGGATAGTGAAGATTGCCTAGAAGGACCATTTTGAACTGGTCGGGGAACTGTTGGAAGAGTCCATTCCATTACCGTGAATGGAAGAGCTAATGATCTAAGCTACATGGAAGTATAAAGCATCATAATTATCTAAAATAAAAATTCAGAAACTGTTAACCAAGAAGAATTTAGTACAGATATCATGTTGATTTATACAAGTTTCAAAAGAAAAATCAGAATTAAAACAAATTAATGAGAGAGAAACAAGCACTGAATTTGCCTAATGGCAACATATTATTTCAAGGAAACTGAAATATGAAGATGCAAAATTAAAATTGAAACCTTCCACAAGCAAAACTCAAGGGGAAAAAATCATTAGCAGACCAGGGAACTCAAAATGGAAAAGCAAAAGGAACTAACAATAGACCCAAGAAATAATTTCACAAATAATAAGTCTTACTAAGGAAAAGGAACAAATAAAACATGCCGAACAATAAGAAACCAAAGAACTGATGAAGTGGTCCTGGAGCTATGAAACTCCAAATTATTATTGAGTTTCATTATGATTCTTTGAGTTGTGCAAAAAAGAGTCCATTTTGGTCTTCAATGAATTCCTATAAGATTTAGACATCACAGATTTTGGAAGGCATTAATTCGATAGTAAGTTATGACCTTCATTTCGTCTTACCACAGTATCTAAATATTCAAATACTCATTTATAGCACTTGATTTTCAATACGAAGACACTTGTATACGCAAATGAAACAAATTTCATCTTTTTGGCCTTCCGTTTGTAAGCTCAAGCAATGTACTCTGTCCGAATTCCACTATCTGAGAGATATAAAGTGAGCGAAAAGATGTCATCCTTCTTCCTTCTAGGCTCAGATAAACATCGTAAATGACACTATTACGACAAATATCATCAAGTTCTTTTCTATGTCAGGGTATTCTACATATCACTAAAGCAAAGCCATGTATTTAGATGGAGCACTGATCACTGAAAGGGCTCAAAAAAAGCATCGCCAACAGCAATTTTATGTTAAGATGGTAAAATGTTCTGAAATTTGCAAATCACTCTTATTTACACATTTGGTTACCAGCTCCTTCAATGTGACCACATCATTTAAGGTTTATAAATGCTGTCTCAAGGAGGGGAAAGAGAGAAAAATCAGTGCAAAACTTAGAGATGGAGGGAAGAAAAAGAGGAAATTGAGGCAAAATAGAAGAAACGGGAATATCCATACTTCGTAAACTCAAGTCACCCAGGAAAAAAAAAAAAAAAAAAGCACATCAAAGTGTTATAGACATCAGCCTTAAAATCCTAATATAAATGCAAATTTCCAAATATATCCCTATTTCCTAGTTAAAATAAAACCCTGAGGTGATTCTCACAAAAAAGTCCACAATGACCATAACAAAACTTCTATCTCCACTCTTGCTACTTTATTTCTGTGCAACAGAACCAATACTCATCATTTGAGAAGCCTAATGAATACTAAAGGTACAAATAAGAAGGCTAGTGAACATCAGATGACAAAATGTTTAACCCTTTACTAAGATGAAGTATCAGAATGCCAGTTATCAAGTCAAAATATCTCCAGTTGTTTGTATAGAAAGGTATATAGCGAAGTGAAAAGGCTTGCTGTTAGCAAACATTATTGAAAAACTACAAGCCAAAATGAGAAAAACTTGAAATATCATAATTACCATAAATGGATTTTTTGTCATAGCCCAAACCTCAACAGGTGCATCACGAAATAAAATCAGGAGATACCTGAAAAGGTTAAAAATACCAAGATATTACCACATAGTCCTGAAGTCAGAGACAGATCAGGTTAGACAAAGAAGGAAGCAGAATTTGAAAAACATCAGCACCACAAGTCCGCCATATGGGTCTAAAGTCTGATCATAAAATGATTATAATTATCACATTATCGACTACCTCTAACTATGCATAAAAATTGCATTTTCCAGAAACCAGGTTATCACATATTTCATCACAAGAAACGAGAAATTTGGAAACCAGTGGGCAGAGGCGGTCCACCGTCTAATAGACAATGATATTTATCACATTCTTTCTGAGAAACTTCGGCTACCACATTACTTAATCACCCACCCAAACCAACGGCCTCCATTCTCTATAATCAAAGTTTGATGTTACAAAGTATATGCTAAAATTTTCTAGTAGCCTTCATTGCCAAACTTTCTGTACAACTGCAGTTTCATTTGCCTTCCACATCTTACTGAATTCCCAACTCTATCATGCATTACAAGACCTAGGATCTGATCACACGTAAAAGAGCAAATTTACAAGTCTCAAGTTTCAAATCAAAATATATTACACCATAGCAGTTGATGTTGGTTGCATTAACTATTTCTAAGACAATGATAATTATTAAACAACAATCATCCACAAATTGCAATGCATAACAGAAGCATGAAATATGCGTTCATTATCCAAGTTACAGCCTCTCTTCTTCTTCTTTTGTAATATATCTTTACGCTAGTAAGTTAAGAGTAGCACACTTCTTATAGATAATACATTTTTTATATGCGGAAAGAAATGGAAATTTGTCATATTGAAGGAACAATTTTGGCATTATATTTGTAGCATTAATAAAAGGATATGAATTGAGTAATCAATACAAGAATTTCAGAGTAAAGGAAACCTTCCAGATGAAGAAGCCCTTAAAGCTCTTATAGGTGCACGTTCCGGCTTTTGTAAAGCCCGAAAAGTTCTATTAAGCCCGCTCCTTACACAAGTCACAACAAGCCTGTTAATGTAGCCTCCAGTTTTCTCATTCACCTGACTCAATAAAAGTATTATTAAGTATTAAACCGCCAAACAAAGCAATGATATTGAACAAAAGGAAAGAAAGGCCTGCAGAGAATGAAGAAACGAAGCTAACTATGATGCAACAGATGAACATGATTCTTGGAAACTTGATAAGCTACCTGTGTGTACGAAAATGAAACAAGTCTCGAATTACCAAGCCATCGTAAGCCCCTCACTGTACTATTATGAACTGAAAAACTTGCGGCAACAGCATTGGCAGAGACATCGATGACATCAATTGTCCCACTTTGACTACCCAAAGCAACTAGTGGAACAGCTATCGCTGGATTATTTCCTCCACCTTTGCATAAAAAAATGTGATTAATCAACTTTTAAAAGTTCAACAGAAGTGGAAATTCAGGATCTAGAGTGAGGATATGGAACTAACGAGACAAAGTAGCTGTTAAAGAAGGGGATGGTACTGCCAGCATGGTCACCGTCGAAGAAAGAAGCTGAAGCTGTCCAACTAAGCTAATCTGCACTAATGATTTGGCATATAAATACAAATAAAGAATAACCCAAAGAATTTGTAGGCAGGCAAAACAAAAAGAAGTTGTTCACCAATAATAATTGTTTTTCATTCCATTCTCAATAACAGTTAACAGGGAGAAAGCTATAATCTTCCATCTGAGCACCTAAACCATTCTTGATAATAAAAAGAAACTCAAGGAATATGATGAGGCAGTTATGTCAACAAATGTACACTAGACAAAGCAATCCATGATTTACATATCAGAACACATAAAATATCTGGTAAGCAATAAACTTCCTGGTCAAATACCACTTTCCATTTCCCACGGATTTCATGTCTTTCATACACTTCAAATATGTTGGAAACTGACAATGCAATAGTTACCGTGATCCCATGACTCCATTTTCCAAACTTAACTTTTGACCATGAACAAAAGGGTCTTGATTTTTCTAAATTTGACAGGTGAGTATAATGCAGCAGCAACTGTGTAAGCAATTAGTGGAGGGTTTATAATAAATTAAATGCTGAACTTGATAACTATCAGCACACAGTACCAAGGACCTGGGTTAGGCCAGAAGAGCACCATATTTTAACATCATTTTCTTATCCAATACAAGTTCAGCACAATATCTGCCCAATATCGTGAATCCAAGCCCAGCCAATAAATTTATGTTATGACATTTCATCTTATCCCACTTGGTTTCAATTCCACTTGACTCATTGATCTAGAACTCATGCAGAAGGAGTCAAAAACATGTTACAAAAGCTAAAAGCCCATTGACCCAGGAAGAACTGGTTGAGTCTATACAATTCAAGTTCATGCCTGAGCTTCCATCACGCCAGGACTACCCATGGAGCTAATGCATGCATTTCCTTTTGGCATTAAGAAGGCAACTTGATTGCTTCCCACCCAGAACAATGCCCAAGAAGAGTATATTTTTTACACAAGCCTTCAGCTCAAAATGCCTTTTAGCTGAACAATTTCCCTAATCTTCCGCTTATCAGATAGTAAGCTGTTCCTAAATTGTAAATTTCATTATTTAACAGAAGAGGTTTTGGTTATCAGAAAAGAAAGAAGAAAACTATTTTAGAATGCAATAACTCTTCCATTATCAAAGCAGTAATATCACCGTGCAATCTACTTTACCAGTTGTTTTCCCTTTTATTTGAAGCAGCATAAGATAAGGTCTAAAGGGGACTAAGTCTTCATATAAATGTACAGTAGGAAAAGGAAGATATACAATGTTAACATCTCATATGTTTGTTTGGAGAGAGAAAGAAAAGGCATGAGTGCAAGTTCATAAATAGGAGGGCAGGGCAAGGAGGTGATTAAGGGGAAAAGGGAACTAAGTTTCAAACTTTCCCTTTGTTCAATTGACAAAGCTACAGTCTTAAGCAAGAACTGCAAGACATTCAATGGGAAAAAGGAACACTTTGGCATGCCTATTGGAAAGTTAAGCATTTATTTGCAAACCTTAAATGTAACATCCGCCAGGCCAAAGGTAGAGTTTGGCAGCTGAATTCTGCTACCACTTATGTTGTCCAGCTGCCTGCTGCCTTCTGAATCGAGTCCATCTTTAGTAGACAATATGGTGGTTGTATTAGCTGAATCTTCAGAGACATCAGCAATTTTTCCAGAATTTCTAGCATCCTTCTGCATATCTCCAGTCCCTTCAGCAGTCAATATCCAGCTCCATAGTTTGCCATCATCGGAAATGGATATCAAAAGTGTCTTAGAAACAAGAAAAGTATCATCACAAAATTCGAAGGGATTATCAAAATCCACATCAGATGCACCATTTGATGAATCCGAATAAAGCTTGTTAACATTTTGTAGTATTGAGTCTGATTGGCTGATCAGGACTGCAAGAACTGCCGGTGAAGGGACAGAATTGCCAATTGATGGCATCAACTCTTCCATTGTGCACATTACATGTATCTGTTCCCCTCTGTAATAATGTCCAAATGAGTGCATTCCCTTGAAAAAATTTTGGAATTTAAATATTATTGACTTCTTTTTTTTGGCCCGGCATTAACAAAAAAACAGAAAAACAGAAATATTTATAGACGATAAGTGATAAAATGTCAAAATATTATCTGAAGCTTCAGCTTGCTGAGACAACAAAGTATATCACCTTGGAAAAGAATTCAACAGCTTTAATTGGTTGCTTATATGATTCTAGCTCGACAAAATATCAAACTAATAAATTGATTCGAATCACTGCACCAATGGATACATAGTTGAGAACAAGTTGATATAAAACATTCATAGTTCACCCTATGAGGTAGATTTTATGTGCAGGAACCCAAGAATCTCTCATTTATCATAAACTGAAAGGATATTTCAAAGTCTTTCCAAGTATCTTACATTGCCTAGTCTCCATCGCATCAAAACCATCTCCGGCCTTATTCCTAATTTAGTTACATAACATTTTTTTATTCCCTAAATAAGGCAAAGTATGGTGCATTGTAAGATCTATTCAATCCAGTCAAGTTTAAATTTGAATGAGGCCAGATATTGCAGAAATAAGATGGAAATATAAAATGCTTACTCTTTCCTTCGCCAGATGCTGATCTTCCCATCTAGGTGGGCGCAATAAACCAACGGCTGATTCGGATCAGGCAATACATCAAGAAACTTGGCGCACCCGCGTGGCAATGCGGCAGAGAAAAGCGTTGCCTCATACTTCAAATCAAAAACCACCAGCTCCCTAGGAAACGTCACGTAAATGACGTGTTTCCAATGTGGCGAAAATGCCAAACGCACCGCATATAGCGGGAAAACAGCAGAAACGGGAGAAGAAGAACTTCCGCCCGCAGCAGCAGCATCCTTTTCTAGCTTAAGCAACTCGGTACAATCAGTTCTAATCTGGAGTTCCTTAAGGGCAATATCGTCTTCTTTGTCTCCCAAGACTTTGATCGAAAGAAGAAACCCTTTGAGTCCGATGACACATAAATGGCGGGAGTCAAAAGGGTCGCGGCGGATACAGGATAGATGTTCCGGTGAAGCGTCGTATTTGAAGATGCATCGAGAAGAGGAAGTGTTGTAAAGCGAGAGATAAGAAGGACCAGAAAGTGAAGCAAGGAAGAAAGAATCGTGCCGGGCCTGCGCCCAACAAAGGTCCTGGATTCCGGATTTAGTGGAAGGATCGGGAGGATCAATGGAAAGGATGAGAGAACGGAGGCGAAAATCAAGGAGAGAGATACGGCCATGGCGGTCAGCGGCGGCTAGGATGAGGTGAGAAGAGGAAGGTTCGCTGGAGAGAAGATCACGGCCAAGAGGGAGCGGGGTCCACCGTACAGAAGTGACGAAGGGGGAAAGAGAGGAAGAGGGACTGGAGGGAGAAGAGGCGGAGGTAGAGGAGGAAGGAGGAGGGAGGGGAATGGTGGCGACCAACTGGAGGGAGCGGGAGTCAACTACGGAAACGGAGGAGCCAGAGGCAAAAGCGAGAAGGCCAGAGGGGCTTAGATCGGCAGATCCGAAGTTGTTGCGACTGGGTGGGCCAGGAAGCATGCAATCCCATGAGTCATTGGGTAACGGTCGAAGGATCGGGATCGACATTTTCGGGGGAAAAAAAAGGAAAGTGAAATTCAGGAAATTCGGTTTTGACTGTCCTAATGCGAAGGCGAAGGGGAAGGGAAAAGGAATGTACGTTGAATTTGTTTCAAGCAGAAGAGAAATGCTGATTTCTCTTGTCCGGTTGGTCGGACTAGACTGAGGGACTTTATTAGCCCTTTTTACTTTTATTTTTTTCTCTTTTTTTTTTTTTTTCACTATTTTTCCCCGATAATTTGATTTATTAATTTATACGTCTCAACTATTTAGGGACACCTCAACATGGTAGATTTATTATGTTGGAAATATAAAATTAAAAAATAATTATAATATAATATCAAGATTTAAAATTTTATAAATTTATAAAATTTTAAATATAATTATAATATAAAAATAATAAATAATACGAATACTAGGTTATTAGATGTAAACATAAGTGAAATAAAATATATTACTTTTAAATTTATATTAGATACAAATTCAAAAATAAATATAAAATATAATTATTAAATATAATAAATTAATTATATTTATATTAAATACGTAGTCATATTTTACACTTACCATTAGCCTATGAATTCAAATGAGGACCTAGTTTTGATTTGTTGTTTTATAATTTTTGACAAAAATGGTTGGTACTAACTGCTAATTTTGCTGAAGACATAAATAATTCTTCCATGCTTCTTCACTTTCTTCGCGTGCTTAACATACGAAGGTAATCAATTAGCTTTGAAGGCGATGAACTTTGCCTATCACCACAATCATCAAGTTGAATTAGGAAGGGAATAATTATACGTTCTTCTAAAAATAAATTAAACTATGATAGTAACTTATTTTGCTATAACAATAACACATTTTAATTTTTTTTCATATAATTAATATAAAATTAAACGCTATATTGTTTTTTCGAATAATATATATTTGTTATAAATAGAATGAAAAGAGTAAAGGGAAAATATAAAGCCAAAGGAAATATTAACTTTAATGATTTAGTTCTTCAAAAACTAATTATGCCAATAATTTTGTTTTTAAATTTTTCTATACATTATTGAATAAAAATGTCTACATGTAAAATTCAAATGTACATAACGTGATGCAATATAATTCTTAAATCAAAAGCAGGCAATATATATATATATATGATAATTTCTTAATTCATTTATAAAGCTATTAATTTTCATTTTTAAGGTATAAAAACAAAACTTGTGCGAGTTTCTTAAAAAAAAAAAATTATATTTGATGAATTAATAATGTATACATAAATGAATCAAATGATGTAATCTTATTAGAAATTTTTATAAGTAAATATAAATAATTTTATTTGTAATAAAGTGATGTATCTAATTTATTGAAAGTACAAAAAATATACCATACATTAAATAGAAATCTAAAAATTAGTGTTAGAGCAAGAAACATTTAAAAAAAAAATGCTATTGGGCCATGTCCCTCACCATAAAAGCTTGTGGGCGCAATTCATTAAACTGCTTTGGGCCCTCCACAGAAAAGGTTACGGCATAGTGGTTCGGTTGGTTTTAGCGGCGAGCCCGAGGAGCTGAGAATGAGAGATTGAGTCACTAAGAGATTTAGCTTTAGCTGAACTCACTTGTTGTGGAGCAATAATACTTTGGTTTTAATTGCGTTTGCAATGCATTGTATTTAAGATTGTAGAATATAAAATATATTCTCCCCTTTTTCGTGTTAAAAATGCTTTTATGGGTTATAGATTCCTGTTCTTTAAGCATTCGCGTCACTGCCGTTCTTTCTTTTATTTATTATCCTTTTCTTGGTAAGAATCGAAGGGTCAGAAACCTGAGATAAATTTTAGTTTGGTTTTTGCCCATGGTTAATTAAAGCCAAGGTTAAAGATTCATTTGGACGAATAGTTAGATTACAAAATAATAATGATGGTAAAATTTATTACTATAATGATGCGATTAAAATTAATACTTAAATATATATTTAGATTTAATTACAGTAATGGTAATGAGATAAAAATAAAAAATGATTATTGAAGACATTCAATAAAAATAAATATATAGAATAAATAATTTAAAATTATATTTATGTTAAATAATAATTAAAAATTATTAAATTATATTTATATTTAAAATTTATTAAAAGTATATTTATATAAAATAGTAAAATTATAGTTACGTTGAATAATAATTAAAAACTATTAAATTATATTTATTTTAAAAATAAATTATTAAAATTATATTTAGATTAAATAATGAAATATTTATTAAAGATTAGATTTAATTGAATAATTATTAATATATTGTTTATAATAAAAATAAAATAAATAAAATAAAAAAGGGTGAGTTCAATAGAGCTACAAGACCTTTGCCCCTCTAGGCGCTGGGGAAAACACACCTCACTGGAGGTGTGCCAAACACATGCTTCAGTTAAAGGGAAATCTCTCCCAAATATTTTTTTTGGATCCAGTGCGGCCAAATCCAAATATAACCTAAAAAGAATAAGATACAAAGATATAAACCAAGTGCTAATAATACGGTTGGAAAGTTGGTCTGTGCCTAAAACTATCAATCAAACCGAACAACGTGCAAGTCTATACAAAGAGTGGGCTAGATAATGTGTGGACAGAGGTTCAAGGTGGTGACTCCATAGTCTCAGCCTGTGACACCAAGCGCCTTAGCAGCAGCCAGCAAGGGATTATCCCTGTTCTTCACACCACAATCTAGGTTTTTAACAATTGGCCGGCGATAGATTCGAAATTCAATGGCAAAACATCATTTGTAAACTCTTTTTTAAGTCTTAAAACATAACAACTAACACTAAACTTAATAATTTTAAATACCATCACATAAATATAATACATATAAAATAATTAAAATATATATTTTAAAATTTTATAAATAAATTATTAACATATAAAAATAAAAATATTTTAATCATAATTTTAATATAAATTAATTTACAAATTATTAAATCTAAGGTCCCGTTCAAGTTGGATTTGAGCTATCACCATTCATTGCTCTCATTTTTATGTGGCTGCCATCAAATTATTGACTCTGACCTATTACGGCAAGCTGCCATCGATGTGCCCTGCCCATAAGGCCCATCTCTTGTAACTGTCATGCTTATAATGCCAAGCTACAGTACCGTCCATTCCCTGTAACCACTCATGAAAGCTTAATACCACAAATAAAACACTACTGTTTTTACTTTATTTGTTTTGCCGGTCTAGGCTCCATATATTTATGGAGATTCAACAGTGGCAACTTCTGTTTGCACATCATAATCTAAGTGTTTGATGTTTTTAATTTTGATGGCAAGCTCAATAAGCAGTTGAGATGGTAGGTAGATGTAGAAAATAGAAAGATATTAGAATGCACTAGAGCTATTTTTAAGACATAATTCAATATTTAAATCGGTAAATTTTAATAGAAAATTGAAGGCGATATTTACTTTATCTTAGATCAACTTTAATTGTGATAGTTTATAATTATTTGTGATTTTTGTTATAAATCTCAAATCTAGATAGATATAAACCAAGCGTATTTTTTTTATTTATTTATTTGTCATTGAAGCTCGATGGAAATATTAGAAAACTAAGAACTCATCATATGTCTTTTGAAGTATTTATCATACTGAAAGCTTAGCTTGATTATGGACCAATTTCGCTGGTCTTAAATCTCTTTTGAACTTATAAAAAAAAGTTGAGATTCATTTCATTATTTTTTTCATTCATTATTATTTAATTTAATTTTAATTATTTATAAATTTAATTTTATTAATTTATTAATAATTTTTATAAATATATTAAAAAATAATAAAATAATAAATGAGATTTCAACCCACGTAAAAGACCCCACAAGTCATTCCATAGCTCAACTTAAAATCTATTAAATTATAGGAGAAAAAGCCACGGCTCCATGCAAAAAACTTAAACCTACTTCTACCAGATTTCATCCACAAATTTTCAGCAAAGATCGATACATCTGTTTTCATTTTATATATCTTTTCAGCTGATAAAAGCATGGCGAGATCATCAATGGTGATCGTGGACGAAAAATTCTGCTTCCAAGACGAAACCAACCTGACGGTCCACAAGACGTCGGTGTTTTTTCCGGGAGATGGATTCGTTGTATACAACCCAAAAGGAGAGATGATGTTCAGATCTGATTCTTACTATGGCCCCGATTCACAACCCAAGGACGAGCTGGTTCTCATGGACGCCACCGGCAACTGTCTCCTCACCCTGGTTCGAAAGGTCAGTTCATTGTTTCATGGTGTGCTTATTATTAAATCGCATCTCCACAACAGCATTTCTGTGTCAAATAAAAGCTGAGTTTCAGTCCTTTACAATAAAGGAAAAAAAAAAGTTCACTACCATTTCTTTTAAGATAAACTTACATATTTATATAATTATTTTAAAAATAATATTTAATAATTTTAAATTTTAAATTTTAATATAAAGGCAATTCATTCCTCCATGTTTAGGCACTAGCCTTCGTTATAAAACAATTGGTGACAAGAAAACTAAAACTATATGAATATATATATATATATATATCTAATTAGGTAGATTATAAATATTGCCAAATAGGGCTATAGATACGAAAATTAAGTGTATTTTAACAAGTTGAATTTTTAGTATTTTAAATTGGCTTTTTTCAATTGAAAATTTATAATTTGTTTTGTAATTATTATTAAAATTAAATGTAAACAGGTCAAATTTTGTGTATAAATATCATTTTTGGTTTATATTAATATACTATATAATATTGTGTTAATACTCATTTAACATCGTTAATGAAGTTTAAATTCAACAAATATTAACAGTATATTAGATAATTTTTTGTAAAAAAAATATCATTCCCCTAATTTTCTTCAATATTTTTTAATTATAAAATAAATATTTGACGTACTGTTAGACAAGTTGAAGACATGGTAAGAAGGTTATAAATGTTTGCTAGAAATCAGAAGCCAAGTCTCCATCAAAGGTGGGAAGGATTGTTAGGCGAAAAACTGGAAAACAAAAGCCCAATTTTCTGTGTGCGTCGATCATCCATCATCGGACGGTCAAGCGCGGTGGTGGACGTGTATGGTGATCCAGGCGAGGCGTACCAGATAGAGGGCTCGTTTCCTCAGCGTTGCTGTACGATCAACAGCACTACTCATTTGGAGAGCTCATCGAAGGAACCGAGGGCTGAGATCAAAAGAAAAGTGGAACCCTCGACTCACGTGATGTTGGGCAAAGATGTGTTCTTGCTTTGTCTTAGGCCTGGGTTTGACAGTGCTTTTGCGATGGCCTTGGTCCTCGTTCTTGATCAGATGTTTGACGATGGTGATATTGACGACGATGATCAGAATGCGGATCCTAGTTACGGCGTAGAGGATTCTTCCTCCTGATTAGCCTTTTTCTTTTGTTGTATTCTTGTTGAATGCTAGTAAATACTTCTTTCTTTTCTAAATTAATTTTCTGGAAGTCTCTTTACTACCTAAAACAACCCTCAGTAAGCTTCCAGAAATTATATTAAAATTTTAAATATAGTACTTATATTAATTAATTACAAGTATAATGGTTTAATTTTTATGTTTAATTTAAATAAAGTTAAATTAAAATTAAATTATTATAATAAATTATAAAAAATATGGGATAATTTAGATAAGTCGTGAAAATAGCATAAAAAATACTTAAAATATGAGCCTGATATAAATTATCAAACATGTTAAAATATTTATAAAATGAAGTATTAATGTCTAAAAAAATAAATAAATTTTTTTATAATTTAAACACGTGAAAGAAAAATATGAACACAACATGAACATAATTTTTTTAAATTGAATCATTAAGATAAAATTATACAAAATATATGATGAATTTAGACATATCTCAAAATATAAATTTTTTATATTGAATTTGTCTAATAGACTATGCAAAATATAAAAAATGAATTAAAACATGACACTCAAACAACATTGGACAATGATTAAAATATAAGGCAAAACGAATAACAAATAACATAAACATAACATGAATACATCAATGTATCAAAATCTATTAAAATAAATTATTAAAGTGTAAAAATTTATAATATTTTAAATACACAAAATAAAAAAAATATAATATAAAAAATAATTAAATATAGAAATATAAATACGTAAAATAAAAAAATTTATATAAATTTATAATAATTAAAAAAATGAAAAAATAAAACAAACAAAACATAAAAACACAATATTTTCTCTTTTTTTCTTGCCTCTCTAAAAATGAAAATTATCTAACTTGTTTGACCTACTTATATTATATTTATTTTTTTTAATTTTTTAAAAATATCTTTTAAAATTTAATTTTTAATATTTTTTATTAAATTTAAAAAATAAATAATTATTTTACGTATTTATATTATAATATTATAATATTTACTTTTTATATAATATAAATTACAAACTTTATTTTTATCTAAATCCAATCTTTAAACTTACTATTTTGTCTAAATCCTTTCTTGACTATTGAACAAAATTTTACCCCTAAACGAGCAATCCAAATCACGTTGGCGTCTGGGATTTGAGGCATCAAAGGATGGCGATGGGACGCCGATTTTATTAAGTGCCCGTACTGAGGATCTGAAAATTGATGCGGCAATTGCTCTGTCATGTGGGAGGAGGCGCAACGGGCCAGCATGGCCGGAGAGATTTTAATGGTCGACTCTTTTAATGCTTAAAAGTTAAAACCCAACATTTTTTTTTTTTTTTTCGCATTCCAATCGTCCCAACTCCGAGCTCCCTTTCTCTCTTCTCCCCCTTAAAGAAAAGTTAACCCAAAAACTAACCGTAAACAGTGGTGGACTCTTAAATTATCGGGGCACAATCAAAGGCATGAAAATATATAGCAACACTTTTCCTCTCCCTTAATGTATTATATTTATATATAATAATTATATTTAATATATTAATAATTAATATTATATAAATTTTAATATATTTATATTATATTATATTATTATTATATTTTAATTATTTTTATACCATCATCGCAAAAATTGGCATGCGCCTCCGTCTGTACATCATAAAGAAATTAACTGATCTATTATTTAACTACAATATTTTATAAAATAATTATTTTTCGTAATTGTATGATTTGAAGGGAAAGGACGGTGAAATGACTGTTTCATAACCTTCATTCTTTGTAAATATCTCCCGCTCCCAACTTTCCCCTTCCTCTTTCTCTTTATTTTTACCATACAAAGACTTTTTTTTTTTCCATTGAAGAAGGAAGATGCCAAGGCCAGGCCCCAGACCTTACGAGTGTGTAAGAAGAGCTTGGCATAGCGAAACACAGCAACCCATGCGAGGTTCCATCATTCAGCAGATTTTAAGGTTCTGGGTCTTCTTCATTTTCATCAATTTTGTTACAGTTTTTTAGCAGCATTTATTCTTTTTATAGTTTTTTGGGGGTTTTAATTCCTTGTTCTCCATGTGTTTGATTTTAGGCTAGCTATCGAAACTCATAGCACAGCTACTAAAAAGAACAAGGAATGGCAAGAAAAAATACTTACTGTCATCATCAAATCTGAGGAGATTATGTATTCCAAAGCCAATTCTGAGGTTCTTTTGTCTGCTTTTGGATCTTTTATTTTTTATTTATCTTGTTGGACTTTTGTTTTAAATATTATTATGTTTTTAGGCTGAATATAAGAACCCGGATACATTATGGGACCGTGTTAATGATGCCATCAACACGATTATCCGCAGAGATGAGAGCACTGAAACAGGAGAGCTTTTGCCACCTTGTGTTGAAGGTACTATTGATTTCTTTTTATATTTGGGATATTTTAGATCCAAGTTCATTTTTATGTTACTGTTTTTTCTCATTTTGAATCTACATTAGCTAAAACTTTATGAAGTTTTCAATTTGAAAGTAATTCCAAGAACAATTTGGACTGAATGATTATAGTACATACGTGCTTTAGCGGCCCTTAATCTAGGGTGCTTTCCAGAGAGGGCTTCGAGGAGCCAACGGCACTGTAATCTTAGGACTTACCTTACGCCAAGAGCACAAGAACCTGTTTCTGCAGCTCCTGGGATTTTGAATATAGGTAGGGAGGAAAGGTGTCCTCGGTTATCGCCGGTTCAGTCTGGCAGTCAATTTGCAAGTGTAGCCACGAATGTGAATTCGAATATTTTGGTTTCGCAAACTAATTGTCATAGTGACCGTTTTCTGTCTGAAAATTGGCCATCTGGCCATGAACAATTGATGAGGATAGAACCTAACTCCCCGATAAACTCGGGTCGAGTTTATCCCCTCTACTATGGAATTCAATATCAAAATGCAGAGTCACAAACAGGTTCTCCAGTTCAGGAAAATATGGCGTCGGATACAATAATTGTTGGGAGACCTATTGGTACATCAATTACAGAGCCAGCTGAAATGGGTTTCTTGCAGAATCTCTTTTCCTCTTCTGATGTTGACGTTGGTGGTAGGCGAATTGGACAGCAAGGCATCAGGCACGTCCATGAGAAGTCATTTGGTACAGAATGTGATTTGTCATTACGGTTAGGTCTATTTTCCGACTCTTGTGCGCATATAGAAAAGAATTCAATTTGTGAAACTGAAGATGTTGGTCCAAGCAGCTCTCAGGAAGGCGCCAAACTTAATGAGATTTTCCAACAAAAGAATAAAGAGATACGGTTTTTTTCCAGAGAGGACTGTTAATGACCATTTTGAATCATTTTCAGGCAAGTGGTTTATAGAAAGCGAAGATCAAGATTTGGAGGCAAGAATGAGAGAGCGTAAGGCTAGATTTGGAGGCAATTTTGGGGATGAACAATTTTGCTGTCAACCAGGGTCCTCATCTAGTAATTGAAGAATTAGGCCAGGTTTGTAGACAAAAGATATGCGGTGTTGGTTGTCCTTCAAAATTGAAATGGTCACTTGATCATATTAGTGAATCCCTATTACAATCGTTATTTTCTAAGTAGATCTGATTGTAAGATTAAAATGCTGACCATGAGTTGCATTGTTGGGATGCAGCAGAGAGAGAATTGTAAATAAAATCCGAGCATGATTGATATCTAAATGATTAAATTCTCATGACAAATCTGATCGCTTAAACCCTTTTGATAAATCATAATTTTAGATCAGTTGAGGGCCATATGAGGAATATTTGCTATTGCCGAACCACTGCAAAATGAACAAATGGTTGAATTGATATTAGCTCAAAAATAGACAATTAGATAAATAATTAATTTTATGAAAAATAAAAATATGAGTTATTAAAGATTCTAAAAGTCGAATATTACATGATTGAGTTAAAGTTGAATTTATAACTTTAAGAAGTTTATTGCTTATTACCAGTATGTTCGACAAAATTCGTAATACATCTTTTAGGTCTCTTTGATCTTGTTGTGATTGCTAGCACTTATAAGTGCAATACTACGAACTAAATGTGGTGAAATTTTCTCGGATGAATATAGGATTAAAAGAGAAGTAGAGGAAAGCAAGATGATTTTTGGTGTGTTTTTTTTCTTTAGTTTTATACTTATTTATAGGTATTAAAATGTAATCTAATAAGATTTAAAGTGATAAAACCTTTTCAAATTTTAAAATTTTAAATTTTAAATGACAATTTTAAAATTTAAATTACATAACTAATTTTAAAATCCAAATAGAATATTTTATCTAAACTAAGATTTTATTCCTCTTTAAGTGAGTCTAATGAGAACTATTTCATATCAATCGTGTATCATATTTATACACTGTGTATTTATATATGTATATATATACGATAATCTATGTATTGATATATGTATTTTGTATTTATACACATAAATTAACCTATTGATATCTAACAATATTTACCTTCTCGGCATCATACTGAGTAATTTATAGGTTTCAACTTGTACTGAAATAAAGGGAAAAAAATTATGTATTGTAGCGGACAAATTAATCAGCTATTTGAAACGATGAAGCAAGGTAAATTATAGACCTGAGCTAACAGAGAGTGAAGTAAATGTTCCTTTGGTTGAGGAGAATGGATAAGGTTTGCTTTTTGCATGTCTGCGGAATACATTTCTTGCCGATATGACTGTTTCTTGAGTAAGCCATAGGAGGGTACTCTTTTGGTTGGTTGAGCCCAATTTTCTAGTTCAGTTTGTTGCCTGTCATCAGTGCCAGGTAAGGAATTACTCATTAGATTTTTTTTGTCACGTGACGTAAATGTGTCCTCCTTACTGAATCACTTGTTTTGGAGACCAAGATTGCAAAAGGCATCTGAGTGGTTCTAAGAAGTGAAGGACAGATTTGTGGGAAGGGGAAGATCAGCACGGTAACATCAGCTCAATAAGTTAAGCTTCCAAGCCAGAAGTCTTTCCACCTTTTTGTTTCCGGCAACCATTCCCTGGCCCAATTGTAACTAAAAGTGCTGAGTTCCAGCGGAGCATCCTACTAATACCTATAAAAGATCACATGGTTTGAGATTCAGAGAAGCGAAAAAAAAAAATGGCTGAGCTCTTGGGACTTGGATCAAGAAATCGTATTTTTGTCTTTTTCAACTGTTAAACAACATGGTGATGGGTTACGAGAATTGCCAACTGGATGCTCTAATGTTTTAAACACAACCAAAACTATTGACATTTGACAGGCACGATTCTGTTTGTTAAAAGCAATGTTGAAGAAACCGGCAACATGGCTTTCATTAATGTTAACTCAAATTGGTTTAAGTTTGATGTGATTTCCACAATGGAAATAGGAACGTTCAGTGATAATGCCATTGCAATTCATCAAATAGTGTCAGTTTTTATTGATATAGTGAAATGAAATCCGACTCTATGGCATGGGCACTTTTCATCCAGTCCCCAAGCAATGGAACAGTGAGTGATGAAGAAAGTATGGCGTGACAGACTGGGCATTATCTAAATCTGGAAACTCAACTGGGAGATGACTAAGGTGGACAGAAGTACAGAAGAGGTGCCCAGCGTCAGGGATGAAGCAGAATTACAGTTTCCAACGTTGATAGCAGCCACTCAGATAGATATATATGTATATATATATATACACACACTAAGTCAAAATTTTTATAATTTTAAATATTTTATGTAATTATTATTAAGAGGTAATATTTAATAAATTTAGAGTTTGAATTTTGATAGATGCTCTTCCTAAACAATGTTCAAACAAAAATAAAAAATTTTCTGGTTTCCTAAATAGGTCCTTCTCTAATCTTATTTATAATCTAGGCAAATAAAAATCTTCCACCTATCACCTTCGGCATTTCTTTTTTTCTACACTTTTGACTATAAATGCTAGTAGATGTCTTTCGGCACCATTTCAAATCCGTATTTCTCAATTTTCTTCTCATCTATAACCGGCCACGAGGACCAGACTACAAGCAGAGTAGTTTAGGTCCGGCCTTTTTTTCGTTTATTAATTTTTAATACTGGGTTAGTTATTATTATAAATATGACTTTCATAATTAATAAATAAATTTTATTATATATGAATAATAAAGATAAATGTATTAAAAAGTAATGAACTGGATTGATAAATTCCTGATTCAATCAAAAATACTAGAATTCAAAATTCCTTATGGATTCTTTCCAAAATATTCACAAACTGAATGGTCAAAATGATCTCTTTATTGTAATCAAAATCTCAAATCTGCATGGAAAATATGACAATATCGCAGAAACTAATCATCGTTTTACTAGCTACTATACTATGTTTTAATTACATGAAGAAAGCAACGATAAAGGACAGGAAAGTAGCGGAGAGACCAGAAACACCTAGAGATGTTGCTGAGTTGCCTGGCGTTGGTGGGGTACCAGTGGCACCATCATCTCCGGTGGGAGATGGGGGAGCGGTGGCGGAGGACGGTGGTGTTGCGGCTGATGGTGAGGGTGAGGAAGAGGACGGTGGGGTCGCTGTGGAGCTGCCTGTGACGTTGATGGCGAGCTTCTGACCGGCAGCGCAGTGACCTGTGAAGGCGCATATGTAGAAGTGCTCGCCAATGGTTCTGATAGTGATTCTTGTTGGTCCGGTGGTGAAGTTAGAAATTAAGTTGCTCGTGTTACACGATTGATAAGCTTCCCTGGTAACCTCGGCCACATCATGGGTTCCAGTCACATAGTTGAAAACTGGACAAATACAACCAATATTAAAACCAATGTTTGGAATTGATTAATTTTTTTTGATCATATTGAAGCATTTAAAAGAAATGGTATTCAGATTTAACGTTTATAAGCATCTTTTTTACTCTTTTAAATCCTTACCTAGAATGTCTCCTACCCTGAAGATCTTGCCATTAGCCCATGTTTGGTACGCTGAAGCATTACCAGTAGGAATAGTCCAACCCAAGGCGTCTCCAACCGTGTAAGTCACTGATGACCTAGTTGGAGCAGGTGTTGGTGCAGATATTGGCGTGGGAGAGCCAACTTGGGGAGCTGGAGCAGGGGCAGAAGGCTGAGGAGCAGGAGAAGAAGGTTGAGGGGCCGGGGCTGAAGGCTGAGGAGCCGGAGATGAAGCTGCTGCACTAACGTTGATCGCTAACTTTTGACCAGCGCTGCAGTGGCCAGGAAAGGCGCAGAGGAAATGGTGATCCCCCGTTTCATTGAGGGTGACATTAGCAGGACCATTAGAAAGCAAAAGAATGGGATTGCTAGCGTTGCAAGCATCAAAATTCGCCCTTGTAACTCTAGCCACGTTGTGTGCTCCATTAGTAAAATTAAAAACTGCACATAATTTCATAATAACATGTCAATTATTAATCCCTCGAAAAAAAAAAAAGTGAGCGAAAACAAGAAACGAACATCCAAACCTTTTTTCTTCTTTTTTTCTTTCATTTTGCCCTTTATGATACTTACCAAGAGTATCACCAACTCTGAAAGTCTTGTTTGCAGCCCACGTGGTGTAAGCAGCGGGGCCAGGAGGAATGACCCAACCTAAAGCATCCCCGACAACATAAGCCGTCTGTGCCGACGAACTCTGCAACATAGCCGCCATAGCGATAATAGAAAGAAATATAATGTTCAATCTTCTTCCCATTTTTTTTAATGCGTTCTTAATATTCAGGTCGCCCCTGTTTCTCTCTTACTCTGTTTTTCGACCCTTTTTTTGCTTTACTAGAGAGAATTGAAATGGGGGGAGAGGTGCAATCTTTTTTCGTCCCATGTTTATAGGCAAAAAAAAGTTTGATATTCTTGGTGGAATGCTATTCGATTGATGGAGGCCACGTGTTGACGTTGGCCAACAAGATGAACGCATCGATTTGGATTTGGAAAAGTGGCGCAATTACGTTGAGTTGTGGGACTTTTTGCGGCGTAAAATCTGAACTCAACTAAAACCGAAGACTTTCATGTATTTTATTTAATAATTTCTCTCTTTTGAGTACGTAGTGCAAGTGTAAGCTCATTCTCTCTTGGAGTCTCATTAATTTGAAAGAAAGAACTTGAACAAAAATTAACAAAGAAACTCTAGTTTTGAGTTTTTGCTCCCCATCTAGATGAAGCCTAGACTATTACCAATGTTGTAAGGCTATGACCAACTGGCCATGGACAAAATAAAACGGATGGAACCCTTACATTTAAGCCTAAGGGCACGAAGATTTGTCTATAGTCAGATTTGAAATTCTGTGGAACCCCTTATCTAATTTTGATTTTGAATTAATCTAATAATTTATTTTATTATTTAAAATATATTAAAATATTATTATTAATTTTTATATATTTTTATAATTAAATTTAAATAAAAATTTAAAATTAAATCAAATTAATCAAAATTTATGAAATTTTATTCAAAACCTGAATTATAAATAAATCTATCAATAACTCTCTAAGGTAAATGAGGAAGCAAGATAAAGATAAAAAACATAAATGGCGGTGTCACTCATTATAAACATGCATATGATGGATAAGATTTGATGTAGTTGGCCATTTCCATAGCAAAGTCAAAGTTGACAACTCTAGGGCAATTAAAAGTTATGACAATTAATGATGATTTTGGGAAGAGTTACCTACCTATTATTTACTCAACTACACGAAGGTGTGCTGGAAAAAGTCCTAGGCTAATTAAGTACTTGCATGCTATTTCTAGCCAAGGGTTTCAGCTTCAAAGAAAAGTTTGACAAAATTTGAGGAAAAAAAAATGATACAATCAAGATCTGGTTGGTGGGCATGATCTCCATTTGTTCAACTAAGCCCCACTGGTGTGTCAATTAGTACACAAAAAACCTAAAAGGCAAAAGGGTTATCGTTTCGACCTTTTCCAACAAAATTTTAAGGAAATCTTCCGGGTAAAAACGTGAATATCAAAATTTATTTGATTATAATCGTAATAAATATTATGTTTTATTTGATTACTATTTAATACATAATAAAATTTATTTGATTATAAATATATTTTCTAATATGTAATTTTATAAAAGAAATGGTTAGATTGACATAATTCTACTTTTATTTGGGTTAATTTCTACTAATCTTTCCAGCTATATTTTTCCATTAAATTTAATATTTTTACAATTTTAAGAAAATAATCTCTAAAAATAGCTGTTTAAGACTCCTTTTTATCTCTTAACTTGTTTTAAATTTGATGCATAACAACAATAAACACAAAAGACTCCATTAGAAAAAAAAAAAAAAAAAACCCTAAATTCCCTCAAATGTGTATATTCTAACTAAAATTGTAAGAGATTTATTCCGAAACAAGAAGTATACATTTTTTTCCCTGAGATTTGTAAGGAAGTAATCAGCAACTTCCAGCATGTGTTGTCCTAAAGGGTAGAAAAATCTGGTGTATTGGGTTCGTTCATTGAAGTCTGACATAAAAAGTAAGCAATAGACCTATAAACTATTTGAATTTCTGGGTGATGGCTTGGCAGTCGGCATCAAATCAAATGCAAAACATGCTCAATCATCCATCTTCACAAAACAAGCAGTAATGCAGTAGACATTGTCAATATTATGGAGTAGAAGCCGGACCGACCGGGACCGGCAGCTCGGATTTCCTGCAAAAGTAGCACATAAAAATACAATGAAATAGAAGAAGAAGAAAAAGAAAAAGTTCAGTGCAGCATCTTTCATTTTTTTTTCTGTGATGTTTAAAGAACTATAGTCATCGCAAACTAGTGAATCACTCAACAACATATTTGCTATGTTCAAAAGCTACATTTTATCGAGCTTTGAGCCGAAGCAACCATCTTTTTGTTCCCTTCATTAACAAACAATACAGATATATGCATAATAATTGAAGGGAGATCTAGTAACAAAATAATCAGACTACTGATAAAATCACCAAAAAACAGTACATCTAGGGTCTAGAAACGAAAAACTATTGCGTTCAATTAAGAAATTTTATCATCATCATTTTAATACTTCTCATTTTTTTTCCCTTTCCTTTTACTTGGAACTATTCTGCATTGGAGATAAGATGAAGTGGGAAGGGACATTATTTGCCAATTATTAAGGTCAAATTCTATATCTAAAGGATCCCGGTAGGCTGATTTTTATCCTTCCAACCGTATTGGAAAAAAAGCTACCATCGGTTCATATTTTCTTGGTGTACAACTAAATTCAAGTCCATATTGCCCCTTTAGCTGTGTCCAATCATCTAATTTACTCATCCATTGGGGATTGTTGTTCATGCTATCGAGAAATCAATATAAAGGTACCACGTATGAATGCAGTACTAGTAAGTTAAAAACTATGTATAACATATGGCATCAAGATGCTGCGTATTGAAGGAAGTGCTTCCCATGAAGCATTGGTGCAATGGTATGATTGCCGGTTGTTAACACTTGATAAAGCAGATTGAATGCAAAGGTCATTTGAAAGTTGAACTCAAAAGAAACTTTTATCATTTTTTGAAATCAAACTTTACCCACTTAAGCTACTCTGGTGGCAGGTAAGTCGTGGAAACCATTAAGCTGCATCGGTTTGGCCTGGCCGGGAATACTAGCTTTCCTGCCCAACAAATTAACCCATCTACGGTTTCGTTGCATCCTTCCAGCATCATATGAACATTAAGTGGTTTTGGTCCAGTAGCATGTAGTTGTGTTACTCAGACTTGGGTGGGTGTGAGTGTTAGATACAGATATGCGTCTAACATTGGCATATCCATTTCTTTCTATGTTTTTCCATGAATTTGGAGGGTCCTTGGAGGGTCGTATCTCCAAATCCATGTCTTGAGATGGGTTAGACACGGGTGTCGGACATGAGTACTACAAGAAAAATGAAGAGTTGGAACAACATAACCAGGGACTCTGAAAGAAAACTGGCAAGTTGGAGAAGCTTTGCCTCACATAAAAGGAGGTTTAATCTTAACTAGGAGGATCTTATCCAATCTTTTAACTGCATTCCTGTCCCTAGCTATCATTTGCTTACTCTTCGGGTCATATAAATTAGCGAAACTTCCTGTTACGCAGGATGGAAAGCGGAAGTTATACAGGAGGATCACCACCTAAGAATTTTAGGCATGTAAATTAGGATTTTGCTAATCTGTTTCTTTATTTGTTTATGACTAGCAACATTGCCTTCGAGGTTTAAGCCTTTCCACCAATATAAAAAATTCATAGTATGGTATTTGGGCTCGAGACTTAATTATTGGAATTTTGAAGTCAGAAATACTAGCTGCACTCATTCAAGCTGCATTAGGAAGTCGAAGAATATTTCATAGAAGGAATTCAAAGATTAAAATTAGTCATTCAAACTAATAAATAACTGGATCTTAGGTGTTTCTCAGTCTTCTCCACTCAATTTTACTCCAATCAAATATCGTCAAGTGGCAATCAAAGAAAAGAAAGAAAAATAGGTAGCACAATGAAAACCTGAAAAATTTATAATATTTTAAGAATATGCTTCTTCTGTCTGAGAATACACAAATCTAATCAGCAAAACGTTAACACATCTGAAAATGACATGTCAAGGGAGGGAGAAAACCTCATACCTTCAAAGACGGCAGTGATGAATCCGCAGATGAAGATTTAAGTCCATGAAACCCGATATCATACGAGATGCTCCCATCAGGTTTAAACAGTCCAAAATTCCTCTCAGAGGTTGCCCCGGTCTTCATATTTTCGTTAAAGATTGCAAAAACATATGCCTTAACTACATTTTTTGGCCTGAGTGGAGTTCCTTTCATCTTTGCAAGCCTTTTCCGCAAGTTGTAATTATACGTCCTTGCATTACTTACTGTTGCCGCAGATTCATTCTCATCTCCATGTGAAGCCCACCCAGTCTCCGTGATGATGACTTCCATCTTTTTAAATCCACCATCTTCTAATGCAGCATAGGCAGCATCAATCTGAGCATCAAGCAGGTTATCATAATGCAACTTAGTTTTTGGATCATCTGCTCCCTCTGTTGGTAGGAAGAGAGCATAATTTATATCGATATCCTTTGAATTATACATGTAGGCTAGAAACGGGTAAGCATTTAAACAGAAAGGGGAGCCAATTTGCGAAAAAAACTCTAAGAGTGGCTTCATGTACTGAACAACATTAGCTTTGAATACACATGATGAAGGAGGGAAGGAATGGTCAAAAACAGCCTGAGAATGTGCCGTGGTAATCTGAATTACATCACTTAATTTAAGCTTATCTACGGCATTGTACACATTCTTAACTGCACCCAGAAGAAATTCCGAAAATTCATCACTCCCTCCTAAGACTTCATTCCCTATAGCAATCCCACGAATATGCGTATCAGGAAGATATGCCGCCACATTTTCCTTGACCCAATTCATAGCATGATCTGCATTGGAACTCATGTCTCTCAGATTTTCGTTCGGGAGTCCAACTACAAGTTCCAACCCTGACCCGCTAAATGCTTTGAGGACGCTGTGATCAAAATCATAAATTCGAACATTCTTTATTTTTGCTGCCCTAAGGAGTGTGACAACTTCTTCAGGTGAAAGTAAGTCATTTGCAATTCTTCCATAATTAATGCCATATGTTCCGGTGAATGCTTGCACAGTCACAGATGCTGGAGAAAAGAAATGAAAATAGCTTTTCAAGCACTGTCATTTTATTTCCAAGCACCATGTAATAAATAACAAGACAATCATAATAACGATAATCTTAACTTATCAACCCCGACAGTATAGAGGCCAATTTTAAATTTAATAGACTTTAGACAACTATCATGGTCAATGTCGTTTTAATGACTTATATTGCACGGTTTGCAATTTAACACACGAGAGGACTTTTGCAGCATAAACTGAGCGAATTTCAACCTTCAAAACTTTCTTGAGGTTTGTTTAAGTAATAGCAGACCTATAAATGTTTAAAACACAAACCTCGAAATCATCTCAGCACTCAAACATAAATAAATTCAGCACGGAAAGCAAACGAATGCAATTAGTAATTGAACACACAAAAGAAATGTTATACACAAGTAAAACCATCTTCATAGATGAAGCTGTACTAAAGAAAAATCTCATATTTTGATGAGACTTGAATCAAACACTATCCGCCAAACTGATTTCCTACTTAATCTACTACCAACCCTTAAAAGAGAATGATAGGATTCAAATCCTAAATCCAACTAAATAGATACAGCAATTGAAATACAATCGCATCCTGAAAAAGAGCAATAATCATGATACACAAGCAGTAAATTTAATTAAATATGGTTTTTTAAATTTAAAAAGGGCAAATTTCCATGCAAAAGAGCAGTTTCTCATTTGACAACATCTTTATTTCTAAAAGGAGTTGAAACTTTCACCACAGCTTACAATTAACAAAATTACAATCCAACAAAATTCACCACTAACAGAGCATGAAGCCCAATTTTAAAACAAGGTAAACTTTCATTAGTTAAGACATATATATACACTGATCCAAACAAATAAAAATCAACAAATACTAAGATCAACCCAATTCTGACAACATCAAAAACTAAGAGACAAATTGAACATAAACCTTAAAAAAGCAAGAACAAATAAGAAAGTACCAATTGGAGCAAGAAAGAACAAGAAGAATAGATGAACCCCAAAACTTTTCATTGGCACTTTTTTTTTCTTGCTTCAAGGAAGAATCAAATGATCCAACTTTTAGAATCGATCCTTCCAAGGGAAAGACAAAAAAAATTAAACCAAAATCGAAATTTGAACAAACTCCTTCAATGCGATGCTCCTTGGAACTCTGGCATGCCATAAACAAAGCAAAGATTCTCCCTTTATACTTCACTTTATCTCTTTACACCACACTCTCTCTATCCCCTTGATCTTCACTCTCATAATAATCTCAAGCTTCTTATTCTTTTTCCCTCAACTAAAATCTGGGTAAATCTGGAAAACTGTGAAGTGATTTTAAGACAGAGAACAAAAATCTTTCTTTTTTTTTTTTTTTAATAGTTTTGGCGGTCGTTTTCCGTGGGACTTCGCTGAGAAAGAGAGGGTTTTGGGGGCTTTGGGCTTTTGACGGTATTGAACTATCTAGCTTTACCTACTGCTCCTTTTAAATTACTAGTATTTTATATATCTTTTTATTTCACCAAAAAAAATATATATATATATATATTTATTTATTTAGGTTTTGGTGTTGAATTTGTTGTGTTGCTTTGATTTTTTTGTCATTGGTCAATGCTTTACTTGCCAACTCGGAAGTGTTAAACTTTGAATTTTTGCCCACTCGCTTGCTCCAAAACCTTCTACACGCGCCACCAGTGGGAAAAAATTTTTTTGTTTTTTTTAAGTTGTTGGTTATAACATGGCAATCGGGGAGAGTATTTGAGTTGGTTCAGTGAGTATAGTTTTAAAATTTTAAAAATTAAATAAATTAATTAAATATGAAGATTTTATAGAATTTTGTATAAATAGTTGAAATAATAAAATTAAAATTAATTGTTTAATTCGATCAATTAAGTTTGTTATAGGTTAGATATGATAATTAGATTGAGTATGTGTGGTATAATCATAGATTTGGTAGGATAATTAACTGGTTATGATTAATATAAAAAATATATATAATTTATTTATTTATAATTAGATGTAGATTTATTCAATTGATTGAGTTTGAAAATAAAAAAATCAACTTATAAAATCGGTTTTAACTAAAATTAATCAAACTAAATCAAATAAACAAAATAAAATCAATTTCAATCAATTTGGCCAATTCGTTCGATTTGTGTTCACCCAAATTATCAAGCCGGGTAGTAATAGGTTTATTAGTGCAAGTTAAGATAAAACTAAAAAGTAAAACCCTCTTTTCTTTTCTTTTTTCTCTTTACCAACCTCAATTACCATTTGTTTTCCTTTTTTTTTAAGGGTTAATTACCACTTGTTAGAATGAAATATGATGTAATATTATACATTATTTTCTCTTGTTCCTATGTTTTGAGAAATAATAGTCTAATACATTAATTAATAATTTTAACCATATTGCTCATAATTTAAATTTAAAAAATATATATGAACTTATTTTTTGTATTATTTTGATTTTGCTTTTTTTTCCCAAAAACTTTATTAAAAAATGGCAAAATATTTTTACATGAAACCCAAAAAAGAAGAGAAAAAAAACCAGATAATTGTATTAAAATTTACTTTTATTTTGTTAATTGCTAATGATACAAATAATAAAATTATTGGGGCATTTCCCTTGTTAGAAAAAAAAAAAAAGGCCAAGCTATTAATGATTTAATGGGTGTCGGTTGTAAAATTTTTAAATCAAACAAGTTAATATGATGGCACATACATACTCGATATATTTTTAAAAAATAAAACATAGAATAGTCTTTCAATTTGCAAATTAAATGTATCAAAAACAAACTTTCAATGGATTTTCTTTATTTTAGTTAATGTTATCATTAAAAATCTTATTATTTTTTACCTTATGTTTACATTAATGTTGAAAACCTTACCTTTATAAATGTCAATTTCATTTACAATTGCTCAATTCCATTTTTTTTATTAATTACTTTAATTTAAGATTATAAAAATATTTTAGTTTATTCATTATTATAATTTTATTATATATAATTGTATATATACTAAAAGTCTATATATATATAATATCAATACATATTGATTTTAATATGTATCTAATATATATATAATATTAAAATAAATAATAATTTTTAAAAAATATAATTGAATGACACAAATATTCCCTTTTGGTTTTTAGAAAAAAATATTTCGAAATATATCAATTGAACTTTGCCAACCTTAATTCCTAATTTTACTTTCCAAAAATAGAAAGGGGATTTATTTTAAGGTTTTTTTTGGAGGAGGTTCATATATTTTAAGGTTTTGACGAGTAGGGAAGATGATCAAAGCGCGTGGAGGATCGTTTGCTTTCCTTTTTGAAACGCGTAGACCACTTTCCTTGGCATTTGTCTTGGAGTTTTTATTTATTTATTTATTTTTTAATAATGTTGTAAAAAAGTGGCTTCAAATGTTTGGAAATTCTATTAAAATCCCTTCAAAGATTCAAATTTTATATGTAGGCCAATGCCACCAATCATTTCATTGGCAAAATGATGAAGCAAACTCAAACTTGAACTTCCTACTCTTTCTCATATTTCTATTAGGTCTATATCGCTGAATGCTTAACCGAGTATAAGTCAATTTAGCTGAATTTTTCATCATTATTATTAATATTTTATTAATAAAATATTTAAACTAAAATATTTGATCTCAATGCAAGAAAAAATTATATGAAATAGATATATCATGTCCGTATATTTATCTTCCATTTAAAACATATAAAAAAATAGATTTTTGAAAAAAGAAATCAACCACTTACTATAAAAATCATTAACAAATTATTAAAATAAATATTTATCATTTAATTATTATATAAAATATATAATAAATATTTATTTTTTCAAAATTTGATAATGTGCATAATTATTTTATATACACTTGTATACCATGGGTTCCGATTAATGCTTAAATTAAATGCTGGATTATTAATATTTTGGGTTTTTTTTTTCTTTCTTAATGTACATGACAAATTCAAATAGAACGGGATTAATTATTTCATTTAAAATTTTATTCGGTGCAAACGGATAATAAATGAGGATGATTGAATTAATAATATAGGTGTTAATTTGAGGGAAAAAAAAGTGTTACGGAATGGGACATTTATCATGGTTTTGCTAGTCAATCTGAAAGCTAATAAGGAACTAGCGTAATCGACAGCCAATTTTGTCATCTACCGCACTTATCAATCGTCAATTTTGATTTAAATTTAAAAAATTTAATTAATTTATTTAATTTTAAATTTAAATTAATTTGATATAATTAAAAAATTAATAACGTAAAATCGATTAACTTAAATTTAAATTGATTAAGATACTTAATCTAAAATAATTTAAATTTAAATATTCGAATTTGATAAATTCGAATGTTAAACTTAGTTAATCCGAAACCAATTAACCTGTGTTAATTCAATTAATCTAAATTCAAATTCAAAAATGACTTAAAACTTTTAAAATAAAAAATGGCTTAATCCAAAATCGATCTAATCTATCAAATTCACAAATTCTAAACTTACTTTTATAATTTTTTTTTCAAAAATAAATAAATATTGCATTCATATAATAAGGTATTAAATTAAATCATAAAAATAAATTAACTAACAAATTAATAAATCATTAAATAAATTTAACACAAAATTAAATCACACTCAGTTTCTATGACTTGGACCCGGAACTCTAAAAATATCGTAACTTCCTTTCAACCACTAAGCCAATAGCTCGTTGATTCATTAACTACCGATAGAAAACTTTACAAGCGTCCTCCGCAAAAACTTGTGGGATCCTCTCCCAGAAGTGTTTGTTCTCGTATGATGACTTTTAGGAAGTCATCGTCTCTTACTATCTAGTTAGTAAGTTTTTTTTTTGTGGGAACTATTACTTTGCTCGACATTTTGACCAACTCTATTTTTTTTTTAAATGATTATATGAAAGTAATAGTGAATAATAATTTTTTAAAAAATTATTATTTTTTTAATTTTTTTATACATATATTAAACAATCAAAACGTACAAAAAATTAAAATTTTTTTCATTATATCTTCGTGTGCTTTTATAAGGTAATTCTTTTGTTCCTAACAAAGTAACTTCCTTACTAATTTTTTTCTTGTAAAGCATAAACTTTTTTTTTGAGAACTTAGGAATTCAAAAATTTAATAAACTTTAATTAATTTAATTCGAGTCAAAAAATTATATAAAAAAAATAAATTTTTTTTAACATTAAATTTTTTTATTCATAAAATTTAAACTCAAAACCCTACTTAAAAAATTAAATATCTTATCCATTTAAATCAACTAGCGTTGGTAAATATCAATTTATATTAATCTAAGCTTTTCTCTTTTAGTTGCTCTCTGTTTCAGCTATCTAGTTAATATGAACCTACAGCTCACATTTAATAAACAGCAACATCAGTCACATATTTTACAGTTGTCACTCCCATGAATTATTTGCATAGAAAATTTATAAAATTGATTACTGACCAAGATCCACGGCTATAAATCGCACTATATGCTGTAACAAAGTTACCGCATTGTACGATAAAAACTAAACCTTAATTAAATCATGTTGTCAAGAGACCGATTAAGAGTCGCTGATGGATCAGAATATCTGTTAGGTGTGGTCTAACTTTACTATGATTGCTTTCCATAGTTATCCTTTGATTGTTAAATGCCAAACTGCCAATCCCTTTGTCTCGGTATCGGTGCCACTTATTATGATTATTTTCCTGGAGTTCCTTAACGAAGTTGGAAATCTAGCTCCTTCCCTGTGAAAGGAAAAAGTGAATTATTGGAAGGCAGAAGAAAGGTTCGTAAATATAATCAAGTTGGAAGACACTTTATACTTTTCGATTCTGAATCTTTGCTCATATTTGACGCGTTAACACGTATTACAAAAGGAAACAAAATCAGAAAAAGAAAGCTGTTTTTCAGTTGAACTTGAACGATCGCAGGGATTTAAGGCCTAGTTTAATATTGTTTTTAGAGAAACTTGAATTAAAAAGAAATTTAGATTAAAAAAATGTATTTAAAAGAATATAGTGAAAAATATAATTTAAAAATTTTTAAGCATTTAATATTATTATAAATAATATTTTGAGAAGTCAAAAATAAAAAAATATATTTAAAATAATAAAAAATTTAAAGATATAAGGATAGTAAAATTATTTGATCTAAAAGTTAATTTTTAAATCACAAAATTTTATTTTTTAAATATTTAATTCATTAAAATATGATTTTAAAATTTTTTATTTATTTAATATTGTATTAAACAGCAATGTTAAATGAGACTAGAGCTGCAATGGCTGACAAAATATTACACATAGTTAAATTTGGCCGGTTGGGCAGCTGCTCGGAGACCACGACTTGATGATAATGACTAGTAGAGCTTTCTGCGCACCAACTCATATTATATATATGCTCTCACTTTTTCATCGAACTTTCTGGTTTAGGTTACCATGCGCAGTCAATGAAAGAATGATTCTAGCTAGCTTGCTTGCTTTAAAATCTACTTAAGAGTAGAGATGAAAATGTATGATGCTTACATTTTAAAAAACAATTGTAAGTTAGTTAACCTTAGTTAACAAGAAACAAGACGGTTGGCTATGACTACTTCTGTTTGAATTATTTACTGCTTCACTTGATGGTGCAAAAACTGACATAAAATATTCATTGCTAATTAGCAGTGTTTCTCATTAAGTAAGCATACGGTGATAATTGTTCGATTAATTATTACAAATTCTTAAGTTTATAAGAAAAGGTCAATTATTATATTTAAATTTAAATAAATAATTTTATGTACAAATTAAAAGAATGATTAATAAATTTATACGTTGATTTATACGTAAAAAAATATGTTAACTGAATAAAGATTGAAATAATAACGTTAATAACATCTTATGGTGAATAATTAATTATTTTAAAAATTTAAACTAATAAATATGTATTTAATTATTATATTTAAGTTTTCAACCAAAACTTGGGAGACAAGGCCACTCTCTTGCAAGCATCAACTGACAATTTGTTTGTAATCTTTTTTTTTTTCCCTTGCTTTTTTGTGAGAAAGAAAGTGGGACCTTTCAAATAAAGGTGTTAGTGATGTCTTACTCCTTAGCTTTAAAGCTTTAATCCCAATAGTAAGAAAAAAGTCGAGTCCGTACTTAAGCAAGTTCTAATACAAAAGAGAGAACTTGAAGGAAAGTAACAGCTGGACTTCGATTAAACCTTATTATTTCTTTTTTTTTCTTTCCTATTTGTAAAAAGAAAATATAATTTAAAAGAAAAAGAGATGTTCTGAACAAGACAAGAACCATAAGAAGTTGGTGGAGGAACTTCCTTTATTATGTGCATGGGGAGAGAAGAAAGCAAAAAATTATAAGGATCTTTATTCATTTATGATGTGATTAATTAATTTCTTTTATTTTGAAACTCTTCCTGCTAGTAAATTATTTGCTGGGTGTTGAAAAAAAAAGTATAAATTAAATTTAAAATTTAGTTTAATTAATTCGTGCAGTTATTTAATATGTTTAAAATTTAAATTTCATTATCTATAATTTTTTTTTTAAGTTGCATGATTTTTTGTATGAAAAATATATTGGTTTGTTGAAAAATGTGTAGATTAAACCTAAAATTTAATTCAATTAATTTATACACAATTATTTTTAGGAGGTAACATTTAAAGTTTAAATTTAATATATACGACTTTTTTTTATTGTCGGATTACTCAACTTTTGTTATTAAAAAATTCTAATAATTTTAAAATTTAAATATTAATATTTATAATTTCTTACTTTATTTTCAAATTATAGCTTTTTTATTAAAAAAGAAAAAAAAGTGTAGTTCTATCTATGATTAAGTTTTGTATAGCCAAAAAGAGAAGAAAAAAAAAAAAGAAAAAAGAGAAGATTTTGAGGCATAAAAAAGGGTTAGTCTTTAGAGCTGGCTCTGAAGGGATATAGCATTTGGTAATGGAGGAATTGGCAGCTTTTATGAAGCCTAATGAGATGGTCCACGTAAGGGAATCTACTTTTCCTTTTTCCTCTCGTTTGTTGCGTGGTAAAGGTAAAAGGAAAGAGGAAAAAGCTTAAAGATCTCCTTTCTATATTTTCTTTAGTGACCCATCTTTTCACTGCATTTTCTTTTCTTTCAACTTGAAAACAGAAAAATGCCATTTCACTATAACTATGCTCGAAAAGAAAGATTAAAAAGAAAATAAAAATGGACACTTTGATAATTTAATAATTATGTTAAAAAAATTAAAAAAATAATTATAAATCGAATTGATAAGTTTTTATCTTTACCTACTTCCATAATTTTTATCAAGAAAGCTTGACTTCGCCCTGTACCTTAAACTTCAACGTGTATATGCACTTGCCGAGTGTGGCTGAGCAATTCCAATTGCAGCAAATAGCGCAATTATTAATCATTGGCTTTTAGAAATTATATGTACACATCAGAATAGATTAAATTATATCGGTGAGAAATACTTATTTTTTGAATTTTGATGGCCATCGGTATTATAACCATATTCGTTACGTATGCGTTAAAGTTTTGAATTGATAATATTTTTATTATATTGATTCATTTATATATATTTAATGATCAAGATATTTTTATATTAAATAAATAATTAAATATTTTTAATTAATTTAAAATTTAATGCATTTATTATCAGTTTGAAAAGAATAAAAAATATAATAATCAAATTAAATAAATATAAATTTTAAAAAATATGTAAAAATTTAGAAATAAATTAATTTTAGTTATGAGTAAATCTCTCGTATACATTATTGCAACTCTAACTTAATTCCTGTATCCACACAGACAAACTTCAGCTTTAAATTATCCATTTTAGATGAATGTCATAATTTGTGGTTAAGGATAACATTTTTTTTCCTTATGATTTAAGTCTAATCTAACATATTTTATTAATGAAAAATGCAAACATTATTATAAAATAAATTTTATTTTAATAATATTTTAAATAATAAAAAAATTAACAAGATTTTTATGAAGGGATAGGATTAAAATAAAATTTTTACATATTTAAATCAAGTCTAAACTTATCTCGATTCATGGATACTCTTAACTTACGGTGTTTTAACGTTCAAATTTGCTTTTATATATTAATTGAGCAGAACTTTGAGCCTTTTTAATTTAGCAAAATTGGAACATCGATGCTACAAGTTAGAATTAGTTTGACGGTTTGGGCTTATTTAGCAAACGAGTTGATCAGCTTGAGTCCAAGAGTTCCGTCTTTTACACTCGTAAATGAGATTTTTAAGCAAAAATGCTTTCTTTTATGAATTTACGGAGAAAAAAAAAAAAGGAAAAATTCATGTGGTTTTGATTTGATTTATTCTATTAAAAATTAAAATTTCAAACAGATGAATTTGAAATTATAAAATAACATATATTATGTGATAATATATATATAAATATAATATTCATAATTATTTTTTTTAAAATTTATGAATTCCTTATCAATGAATTTAAATTTATAATTTTATACCTTCCAATTATCTAATTATATTAAAGTTTAATCAATTTATACATAACATATTTTATTCTCATAATTTATTTAACAATGAAATTTAAATTTTTAAATTCATGTTCCAGAAATAGAATTAGGTTATTTTATAACTTTAATTTGACATTGAAAGCCTATAACGTTTACTTTTGAATTTTGTAAACTTGAAACCTTAATTTACAGGACTTCATTGAATTTCAGTACTGAACATTATAACTAATAAAATAGACATGGAGATGGACGTATACATAATAATGTATATTTATATTATTTTTATAATATATTTTTTTCATAATGTTTAAAATATTATATATTTATATAAATATTAATATATTAAAAAAATTATATTATATAAATTTTATACGTTTATATAATTTTATTGTGTTCGTATTATTTTCTGTGTTGTGTTATTATATTAATGTTATTCTTCATGCTGTGTTATTTTTTATATTATATTTTAATTATAATATTTTAGTGTT
The DNA here is from genome assembly GCA_038382065.1 of Adansonia grandidieri. Lineage (NCBI taxonomy): Eukaryota > Viridiplantae > Streptophyta > Magnoliopsida > Malvales > Malvaceae > Adansonia > Adansonia grandidieri. The sequence continues at coordinate 2,329,530 of JBBYHK010000020.1, read as the reverse complement.
ATATAATTATTTGTGTCTAAAATCAGACATGAATAAAGAGTTTTTAAAAGTTATGGCACCTGTATTTATTTTAAAGGGTAAATTCACTGTCGTACCATACAAGAATATTTAAATTAGACATTATACTATTGATATTTTCATTGTACTTTGAGTTTAAGGGTAAATTTGCTACTCTACTTTTACTTTATTAAATTTTGTAATTAAAATTTAATTTTAAATTGAATTTTATCATACATTTAACTTTGATTTTTAATTAAAATTTGTAACTCAACATTAATTTTTTAATAATTTAAAGATAAAATTTAGAAAAAAAAATATCTTCAAATATTTCATTTTAATAGTTAACAACAATAAATTAATTTATAAAATATTAAAAATAAAAAATTAACATAAAAAATTTAAAAAAAACAAAAGAGATATTAAAAAAACTAAATGCAGTTTTCTATAAAAATAAAGACTTTATGTTAATTTTTATTTTAAATTTACTATTTTTAATTATTAAAATAAAATATTAAAAAATAATTTTTTATTAAAATCATTAAAAATTAAAGTTTCATGTCAACATTCAATAAAATATAAATTTTTGGTTGCAATATTTCATAAATCAGATGTAAAGAAAGATATAAAAATAAATATCAATAAAAATAAAATATATTTATAATTTTCAATATTTATATATGGTATTTGACAAATTTGGCCTTCAAACCTCTATTTGTTTACATATTTATTTATTTTTTGACAGATTATTGTTAATAAGTGTAAATTTAACCCCTTTAATGAGTTAGTGATCAAATGACAGAAAGCCCCTTAAGCATTTGAAAAATGACTGGACCAGATAACAGTACAGAATCCAGCAACCTTATCTTCTGGAAGTGCCAAATGCCAATGTCTCTGATTTTTCCCACCAAATTTACCAGGAAAAAAAAAAAGGAAAAAAATTAAAAAAATGGCTGCTGCATTTCTCTCAACTGCTAACTCCTTCTTCCCATCATCTGTCTCCCCTTCAACATCTTCTTCCTGTTCTTCATCATCATCGTCATCATTATCATTATCATTAGGACCAGCATTAGTTTACCTCAACAACGACCAAAATGTGCAAAGAAGAAGAAGAACCCTTTGCAAAGCATTCAATGAATCACCACCACCACCACCCTCCCCAGCTTTAACTAAAAGAGGCTTCTCCTTTTGCTTCATCACCAGCTTAGTCTTGGCTGTTAATGGTAGTTGCTGCTCCAATGGCGGTGCAGCAATTCTAGAGGCTGATGATGACGAAGAACTTTTGGAGAAAGTCAAGAGGGACAGAAAGAAGAGGCTTGAAAGACAAGGAGTAATCAGTTCATCGGGCCAAGAGAAAGGTTGGTTACTGCTCTAATTAAATTACTATATGTTTCCTTAAATTGCAGAATTAATTTGCAAAATTTGAGTGGACCTATATATAATATTGTTTGTGTCTCAATGGAATTCTGCATTCTAATGGTAATGTGCTTATTTAAGCTTTACTTAGACTTTAATTGGTTTGAGCATTTCAAAATAGTGATCCCACTGGAAATTATGTTGTTCTTTTGTATCATGAAAATGTTGGAGGAGCTTTTATTTCTAAAGCTTATTACCCTTAGATTGGTGGTCCCTCGTGTGTTGTATTGGGTATTTGGTTGCATTTTATGATGCAAACATCTTTGAAATCAATGGCTCTAGATTCAGCAGATTGGTGAAGGAGCTGAGCCAATTGCTTGGTATTAATAAATAATTAAGGCTTAATTGACTTAAGTCGAAGTAGCCTAAAATTGAATTTCTGACAGGCATGTGAAATATCATCTTTAAACAGCTATCTGGGAGCAACCAGATGATCATATATTCATAGTCTTCATTTTTTTTCCTTACCAGTTAGAATATGAGTAGATGATGGCTTTTCATTGGAGGAGATGTAGTTTATAACGTTTTCGACGCCATTTTCTCGAGTTCAACAGCAAATATATTCTTTTGTCGATGGTACCGTCGCGAACGATACGTAATGAAACGGAATGTTGCAGGGTATTTGCAGGATCTTGTATACAAGTTGAGCAAAATAGGTCAGGCCATTGAGAACAATGATCTATCTGCAGCTAGTGCAATTCTCGGGGGAAGCATCGATACAGAGTGGGTCAAGAATGCCAACGTGGCCTTCAGCAAGGTCACTAATAAATCTTTTTACACATGTCTGCATATTTCAGCAATCTTATACTTTAGCGGAAACAGCCCCACTTATAGAAACTTTTTAAGATCTTTGATTTCGGATCTCAACTTTCAAGAATTCTAATTTTGCTGTCAACGTTAGCATCTGACTTCCACAATGGTGGTTTTGTTGAAGCACATATGATTTATGTTACTTCGACTCTTCATTTTCCTTAAAAATATTTGTGTCTGAACCTGTGTCTGACACTTAATCAGACTTGGGTATGCGGATATGATCATCCAATTATATGAAAAAATAGAGAAAAAAATTGAGCATATCTCTATTACATATTGTACTTGTATCCGACACTCACTCCCGAGTTTAAGCAATATAGCATATGACATATTTCTCATGTAGATGGCTTATGTTCTAAAGATGTCATAACTGGTTTTGTGCATTTTTTAACAGCTGAGCTCTAGTCCTGAAGAGAAGACGCAGGTTGAGACGTTTAATTCTTCATTATCTTCATTGATATCATCAGGTGCGTCACTCTTTCGAATAAAATTTGATATTCCAGTATCGAAATCAAAGCTGTATGTTAGATATCTGTCTCACATTTCTGTAAATACATAGTTGCCATAATCCAGGTGACAATAAAAAGACAGCAGTTTCTAACCATCATCGCCTGGTGTAGCAGCCAGCAAAACTACAATTTAAAACTAATCTTAGCGAGTGGCTGATTGATTTTTAATTTAGTTAAAAACCATTACATATGAGCCTTATTTCTCTATGTTGCTCTAATTCTGTATTTTTCTTAAAGTATCTGTGTCCGACATATACTCGGATATAGGTATAGGGATATGACCTTCCAAGAATGGTGGGTATAAAGATATGACCCTCTCAAATCTTTCAAATACATGAAAAGCTTGAAAAAAAAAAAAAGTGCTTGCGTCAGACACGTGCCTTATCCGATACTCGACTTTTGAGAAACCGAGCTTCGTCTGATTAATTGCCTTCTCTTGTTTGCAATTGTACTCTGCAGTTACAAAAAATGATGTTGAATCATCCAAACTAGCATTTGTGGCATCGGCAAGTGCATTTGAGAAATGGACGACCTTGACAGGGCTCGTTGGACAACTCAAAGGGCTTTGAAGAAAAAGGATGATGTCATGAATCCGCATTTTGTTCTTTATAGCTCCCGGTGTAAACATATTTAATGTTTCATTAAAACTCCACCGTAGATTTTACTGGAACCTGATATTACCTTCTTTTTTTTTTTTTTTTTTTTTTTTCATTTCATTCTGACAATTCATCTAGTCCAAGAGTTCTAATACCTTGCTCAACTTATCTGAGCTTCGGTTGTTAGTAAGATTTCTCAATAATCACCACAAATATCTGATGCAATCATTGAAGATAGCTGCCCATCTTCTTGTTTTATCAGTATACCAATCAGTTTATGATTCTGCAAGATTTAAGGAACCAGCAATTTATCAAGAAAAGTTAAAAAGCAACATACCAGAAGAGCATTATGAGTTTCATTTAGTACTTAAACTTATTCCTTAACGCTGCATATTACATCTGTTTGCAGCATTAGATGCCACAATGTTTACATACATCACTGCAAGCTACAGGTCTAACCGAGATACAGCGGAAGCAGCTACATTATTCAGCTATCTACCATTATACCGCATTACTACCATTCTAAATTGCTGCTTCTGCCTTCTTATTAATTTCATTGATACCTAAAGAGTTTTGTCCCTCTTTGCAATTGAATGATTCTTTATCCTTGATTGCTCCCTCAGATTCAGTGGAGCTTCTGTCATGTTTCGCTTTTTCTTCTCCTTCAGCCACATTTTTTCCTTCCTCGGTAATGACTATGCCTGGTTTGTTCTGCTCCCCAGATCCAAGCCCTTTCTAAGCCAGCCACTGATTGTTTAACCTTTCCCTCAGCTTTCGCACCCTCCAACCTTTCTTCTTCCTTTGGGGCAAATTCAGTAGCATCAGCTTCAACTCCATCCTGGGACTTTTCAGATACCGCTTTAGCATTTTCCTTACGTTCTTCATTATCATTAGATATATTACCATCTTCTCCTGACATCTTGAGATGTGGATTCAGTTTTGCTATTAGCATCTTGTGTTCTATCTTTATTCTCATCTTCATTTTCCTTCACAGCAACCTTTCCAGCCTCTCCCTCTGCATTCTCTTTCTCAGATTTTTTGGCCTCTTCCATATGAATTTCTTTAGTCTCCTCAATTCCTACAGGGGCAGTCTCAGATTCTTTGTTATCCTTCTTTGAAGCCGATGATTTCCTGCCTCGTTTTTTCAAAGGTTCACTTTCTGTTGTTGGCATTGCTTTTACCTTCTCACTAATCCTTACGGATCTCCTAGGGGTCTCGCCAGTGCCCCAATCAAACTCTGATACTGCTGGACCACCCGAGTGTGCTTTAAGGTACTGTTCCAATTGCCTCCTGCTACTGATTTCCTCTCTGGTAGGAGCAGTGAATATGATCTCATTTTTCTTCGGAGTCACCCCTTTCTTCGGTATGAACTACGAACAAAAAGGAACTCTGAGATTGCACCGGCCTACTGATAGGAAAAATTATATAATGACGTACATCCAATATCATTTTTTATATGAAGGTCTCCAGCTGTAGAAATGCCTAAAGCATTTTTTATCAATCAAACCCAAATGTTAGTTTGGTCACATGAAAGCACAGTCGATCACATTTAAAGTGCCAACAGTCTATGGCAGGTCAATGAGCAAGCATTTAATTCAAGAAAATTATGCAAAAGAATTAAAAAAATAAAAAAAGCACAGAATAATTCATGATTTTTTCACTAACCAAAGAATACACACAATAGTTGTCGAGCTCCCAAACAAAAAACTATTTTACTTGAAGGCAACTTAAATATGCTGTTTATATGGCCTTTGGTAGTCAACAAGTGAGATCGAACAATATGCTTGAATATTTTCTAATTCACCCAATCTTTGCCAGGATGCAAAGCTGAAGCCATAGTCCCAAATCCCACCCAGGTAATAAGGTTATAAAAAAAAGAAGAAAAAAAAAAGGAGAGTAATGGAGAAAGATCGGATGCAATGAAAGCCGTAGATAACTCAAAATGACATCACAAAACCAGTGCAGCCTACTTCGGAAGTCTAGAGCCTAGAGAAGTGTTATTGTTTTGGAGGTCACAAAAACACATAATCCTGACTGGTTGTCAAACTGATTAAATTTGTTTGAAGGATTTTTAATATGGGAAGCCCAGAAACATTTGTAATTTCCAACTTCTGTAACTTGATGAGTGTAATATTGAATCAAAAAAAAGAAAAATTAGTTAGATCGAAGAAGTTAACTGCGCCTAGCTGAAAGACCCAATTAATTTATACCAAATAATAACATGATTAAAATTTCCAAAAGATTGAGATAGACAGCAAAATAAATATAAATGTTACCTCCAAACAACATAGACCATAAGAAGCCAGAAAGGCATAGTAGTGTAGAACATGATGAATTATCAAGGCTACAGATAAAATGATCCAACTGATACTCCATCTCCAAAGTAAGGGTAATAGTTTCATCGCATGGAACAAAACCGCTGCAAAGGTATGACTCGTTTCCAATTAGTCAGTTAAAACATAAGTCTCCCACTAGTTGGCACATCATTCCAAAAGTAATATATAACTTACTGTTGTGGATCCCAAAAAAAAAAAAAATTCTGGGTCTAATATTATTTTAAGTAGAACTTAGAAACCAATTAGAATTCAAAGGCAGAACCATGAAAAACTGCAAAAGGAAAAAGGCAAGATGCTTGTTTCTGGAAGAGATAGTTTCAACTTCCAATAAACATCAGCTTCTCACTTTATGAGGTTGTGAAAGTAAGAAAAAATTTTGGCAAGCATATTCATCCTACACAACATACTGTTAAGCAAGCTTCATTCTCTTCATAAAATATCTGGAGAAGCCAAACCATAAGAAATAAATAAGATTAAAAATGGTAAATAGAAAAAGAAACAAATAAGATTAAAGATGGTAAATAGAAAGGTGTCAGTATGTCCATTAATTGAAGTGGCATCTTTATACACTCTCCGAAGCTATGATACTATACGGGTGCCAAAATTATTATAGCGGAGAAGCCTCCATAGTTCATTCTGACAGGGGATAGCCAAATAGATTCTAAAGGTTTCCACAGAAATGGTTGAGAACATAAACACTCTTAAACGGAAAACGACATCACAGCCATAAGATAATTAAACAGTATCAGCCATAAAAACTAACAACCATATATGTACAGACCGTTGTGCGCTTCAGCAAAAGAATTGTACATTTCATTGGATTAGACCAACATGCAAACAACGTTAAGTAAAATTATCAAGTGAAAAATAAATCAAACATTGAATGAGTAGTAAACCAAGAACTAAATTCTTTTGCAACAATGATGATTTTGTATATATAAAATCCTACATATATTTTTTTTAAAAAAATGCAGAACAATTTCCAAACACTTTGTACTTGACTCACATTGTCTTAGAGCTAACAGTTAACATAGCATAGCATTACCAAAATGAAAATTACATCTTCCAACTAAAAGTGCTAAAATTTCATGTTGGGATGCCCCACTTTGCTTATTTGTCCCCAAAAAATATTTAAAAGCACAAAACAGGAAATTACAGAGAAAGGCCCTTCTACAGAACCCTAGATGTTGCTTTGCTTGCAAGAAATTGGAAGACCCAGAAATTTTCACAAAAAAACAGTGAAAAAAATAGAAAAATTATGCAAAATTCACCATCAAAGCTAGAAGCCCAACAAAATAGCCCTAATTAAAAATTATCATTTAGTTCCTAAATTCTACCACAAATTCGTATTAAAAAAAATTAAAACAACGCGAAAGCTAGAGCAATACATTTCAAATAACAGAATTTAAACAACCAAACCGCAAATAGATCAAACTATTAGAAATCATGCAACTAAAGTAAAAATTAAAGAGGAAACAAAAAACCTTTTCTTCCAACCAAGAGGAGCAGGGAGTTCTAAGCAAACAACGTCCTCTTTGCCACTCTCCATTTCGTTTTCCTTATCGTTTTCCACTAAACTCGCCATTTCCACCAACCAATTTCCCGTACAAATTTTATCAACAATTCTTTTATTTATCTATTCATATATATATATATATAATTATTTGATACATTAATAATAAATTTTTTTAATTTTACGTATAAGATTAAAAAATTTTATTATAAATATATTTAATAATAATTATATATATATATATATATATACTCACACTGTCACACATGTAGCAACAAGGTAGAAAGAGAAAGAGCGAAGAAATGCTGAGCTCACTTGTTTTCCCTTTGCAATTGTTAACTTTAGGGGGTACAAAAAAAAGGGTTTATCTTTTGAAAAAGTTAGGATTTTTATTTTTATTTTTTGAGAAAAGGGTGATGTTTTGATTCAGGACAAAACAAAGCCAAATAGTAGATCTTCTGGTATATTTATTCATTTACTTATGTCCGAAGGAACGCCTCTAAGAGAAGGAAGAGTTTTCGGTTAGTTGTTCTTCAAACGTCACGGTTCTATTCTTTTTGACACCTGTCTCACCTCCAAGCTCGTGTTTTAAACCCGCTTATCTAGCTAATACCAATAAACTTTAAAATTAATGGGTACACTTTCTTTTCCCGGTAATAATATAATTTCCAATAAAAATATAAAATTTTAAGCATTATTCTCGCATTTTGCAAAAGAAATATATTTTTAGCAGGAGGGGCTACTCTTTGCTTATTTCAAAACTGTGCTTTTTTTGGTCCAAAAAAAAGGAATTTATTTTCATAAGAAAAATCTTTTAAAAAAAATATAATATCGATATTTATATCTATATAAAATATAGTTTTTTCACATGAATGCTAATATTTATTATGTGTATTTTTTTCAAAGATTTTTTTGAAATCAAAGAATTTTTTTTATAATATTAATTAATAATTTTATTCATTTTTGCAATAAATTACTAAAAATTTTGTTTTAACTATTTTTTGAATTTAGTTCCTCGAGAAATTTTTTATAATATTAATTAATAGATTTATAGATTCATTGAGTTCAAACTTCATAATATTAATTAATAGATATATAGATTCATTGAGTCCAAATCTTATGTTTATTCATTAAATTTAATATAATATATTCATTTTGTTATTTGTTTTTTAAATTTTGTTTGAACTTTTTTAATGGAATTTGAATGGTTAAGTTACTAAAAATATAATTATACAAATTATTACTAATTAATATTTTTCTCATTCATTAAATTTAATTTTAATATAATATATTAATTTTACCAATAAATTACAAAGAATTTTGTTTTAACTATTTTTTTAATTTCATTTCTTAATTAATTTTTATAATATGAATTAATAATTTTATTTATTATTTTTTATGCATTAGATTTCTCAAGGAGTTTTCATAATAGTAATTAACAGATAATTAGATTCATTAAGTTTAAACTTTATATTCATTCGCTAAATTTAATATTATATATTAATTTTATAATTGTTTTTGAATTTTATTTTAACTTTTTTAATAGAATTTGAATGGTTAAATTACTAAAAATATAATTATAAAAATTATTATCAATAAATATTTTCTCATTCATTGAATTTAATTTTAATATTAATATATATATATATATATACTAATTTTACCAATGAATTACAAAGAATTTTGTTTTAACTCTTTTTTGAATTTTATTTTTCAAGGAATTTTTTTTCATAATATTAACTAATAATTTTATTTATTATTTTTTATGCATTAGATTTTTCAAGGACATTTAGATTCATTGAGTCCAAACTTTTGTGTTCATTTGTTGAATTTAATATTATATATTAATATTATTAATTGTATTTTGAATTTTATTTTAACTATTTTTAATAGAATTTTAATGGTTAAATTACTAAAAGTATAAAAAATTATTACCAATTAATTTTTTTAAATCATTGAATTTAATTTTGATATAATATTTTTGTATATTAATTTTACCAATAAATTACAAAGAATATTGATTTAACTCTTTTTCTAATTTGGTTTATCAAAGAATTTTTCATAATATGAATTAATAATTTTATTTATTATTTTTTATGCATTAACCAATTAATAAATCTGTTCTTATCTTATTTTCTCTTTGAATATGTCTGCCTATCATCTCTAATTAATAAGATCATTTTACAATAATCATTATCATCATTATTATCTTCTTTAATCATTTTTATCATTAAACCACTTTTATCTTTCCATTTTTTTCTGTTTCTCTTCTTCCCTTCTCTCAAATTTCTTTCCCTTTATCTTTATATCTCATAAAAACTTTTATTCATTTTTCTCTATTAGAAGTTTAATTTTACATTAATGTATTTTAATTTCAAACATTATTCTTTTTAAAAAAATTAATTCGGCTACTCATTAAAAAGACTTAGTTAATTATATTTTATATTTTCAATCAAATTAAATTAGTTATTAAAGTCATTTTGCAAGGTTTTATTTCATTATAATAAAACATTTTTTAATGATTTAAATTTTATTTTACAATTCACATCTTTTAATAGAGCATCTAATCTAAAATATAAAATTCTTTATAAATTAAAAATTAATTGTGTATATATTAAAATATTAACCGTGCATCGTACGAGCATAAAATACTAGTTTCATTTATAAAATTTGATATTTTCTAATATTATTAGAAATATGCTTGTCTGCTATTGCGAAAGCAAATATTTTTATTAAGACGAGTAAATATTTCTTTTAACAAACTTGAAAATAATTTTATATTTTTTTAAAAAAATTATTTTTTATGTTATAAAATGATTACATTTTTTATCATAATAAAATTTTTAATTTAAGAAATGAAATTTAGAAAAAAAAACTTCAAATGGTTAATATATTTTTATTATATATATATTTATCAATTTATCAATTTATCAATTCAGTAAAGAATTTTAAATATATTAAATATTAATAGCCCATGATTTGTATGGATTATTCGACTCATCCATTTAATTTGTGGGTTACATTTTTTCATAGGCTTGTTTTGGACTCAAGCAAATGCCCATAACAGAAATCGGGGGACCATTTACGAAGCCTATTAATATTCAACATTCTGATTTCTGAACATAGGTTTAACTTTTCCACCGTCCTCCCAATTTTATAATAATTTTTTTAGATTAAAGAGTAAATTTACTATTATATTATAAACAGATATTAAAATTTATCATTATACTTTATTTTGATTAATATTTTTTATTATACTTTTAGATTAAGTATAAATTCATTATTTAACTTAATATTAAATTTTGACACTCTACATTTATTTGATTGAATTTTGTATTTAAATTTTTATTTTTGATTGAATATAGTTACTCAATTTTGATCTAGTATGATTTTATGACCAAATTTAATAAAAAATTCTTCAATATTTCATTTTAATAATGGGGTTTAATAAATTAATTAATAAGTATCAAAATTTAAGCTTTAATTTTTTATATAATAAATTTTTTTTTGTTAATTTTTTAATTTTTGGAAATTAATTTTATCTTAAAAATTTTAAAAATTAATGTTTAATACCAAAACTCAATTAAAAATTAAAGTTTAGAGTCAAAACTCAATTAAATAATAGTGTTGTGGCAAATATGCTCAATTCTCAAAAGTACAATGACATATATCAATCAAAATAAAGTATACTGACATATTTTTATGCATACCTATAATAAAATGACAAATTTACTGATTTACCCTACTTTTATCTTTTAGAAAAAAAAAAGGTTAAAGTCAATTGCTCTTGTGGATTGAATTGTATTACTTATTTATCCCTTTCTTTTTAGAAAAAAAATAAGGAGAGAAATAAATAAATTATTTCACCGTGACTGGAAACAATTATTCATTTTTTTTAGAATTTAATAATATATATTTATATTCACTTAGAATTACGCGTTTGAAGATTGTGAATTGCCCATCGATGAAAGAGAGTGGTCCAAACCCATAAATTATCTCTCAGCTGCATGATAATTATATTTTATTATATTATATAGGTGAGTCACTAAAATTGAAATAGTATGGATAAATCAATCGATGCTCATTGTAAGATAAATCAATTTACTTATCTTTTAAGTTAAATTACTAACTTTTTAATTGCAACAGTGTCAATATATAATATTAGAGTTTGAATTAAATTAATAGTTGATACCAAACTTGCTCTCCAACATATTTTTGGATTTAGATTATACTGATTTCAATTACTAGATTCATAGAACTAGATATCGTTACTAACTTTCACTACCATATTTGCCTGTTGCAGCCTTCCTTAGATTAGATGATCATTTTTCAAACTCTTTCTTTGAAATCAAACCCTAATTCTCCATCACGAATCACCACCATTGTAGGTCACTATCATCTAACATTAACTCCTCTTTCTTTTGGAACATATCAACTTCAGAAGAAACTTTTAAAGGAACAAAGAGAAGAGGGAACAACAAATTTTTAACTCTTCAACACTGTTTTTAAATCTGGACCGGTTCCATTGTTGGACTAATCAACTCAATCCTTGATTTGAACAATTTCATTAATTATGTCATTTATGCAATTAACTCTAAAAACTATGATTGACCCGTCAAGTTTACAATGATCCACTGAATTTAATTATTATTAACCCGTACCAATTAAAAGTTGCATTTCAAAATGATTATAAAATTATGTTTTAACTTAATTTTTATGTACTAACTGTTGATTATTTAATCATTCTCACTAAAAGAAATTATTTCTCTTAACAAATAAAAATGAAATTAAAATTACATTATAAAACACCAAATATTGAAAAAATTCTTTGTAAGTTTAGTATTTTTTTTTTAATTTTTAAATGATAATTGTATTTCTATTTTTTATAGCATAATTTTTAGTTTTTACAATTAAGTTAATTATATAATTCATAATTCTATTTATAATATTTTAAAATATTATTCATTTAATATTGATTCGAATGATTTAACCATTGAATCAATTGACCTGGGATTCAAAACTATAAGCGAATCATTAGCCAATCCGGTTCTTATAACTATGCTTTTCAATACCCCTCATCAGCAATAATGGTTGTATAATTAATTTTTTTTTTCAAGTCGAAAATCACCCACGTGACAAGTTGAAGTAGATTGAATTATATTGACAACTAAAGAAAGACTTAGCTCCACACTTCTATGCCAAAGAGACACAAAGAAGCCATTGCAACAGCAGGTCCAACACCATGGACTACATAACAAACAGACTCCAGTAATGAGCTGAAAGAAACTTGCTTTTTCTTATTTATATTGTCTCTTTTTTACTAACCAATAATTGGTAGCTGTCCTACTTTGTAAACTTTAAGATTTTTTTTAATAATTCAAGAATTCATTAATTAGAAAAAAAAAAAAAACTTTAAGATTTAAGCTAGCTAGAAAACACTCAAGATTGGACTGGATTTTGTCACATTAACGGAGCTAAAGCAAATGGAGGTCAAAAGATTTGTTGTAGTCTAATTGAAGTTTAATGGACATTAGTTTGCCATGTAATGTATGTATTATATTATATAGAGGCAGGGTTTCGTCATTTTTCAATACAGTAATTATCACCATTCATACATGTATGACTCATATGTGAATTATAAAAATCATACTTATTTATAATGATTAAATTTGTATTGAATAATAATGAACAGAAAAGTAATGAAAAGGAGCGAGGCCCGCATAGGCAAATGTTAATCAATGCTTAGTAGCACAAATTAATGTGATATATATATATATATATAAATATAATTAATTCTTATTGCTTTTGAATTTAATAAAAAAATATATTAAATACAAATTAATATTTTCTTGAAATGATAAATAAATAGTCCATAACCCGGACTTCGGTTAAGTGAACCTATATATATATATATATATATATATATTGCGTGACTTTTTCTTTTCTTGGGGTTGGGGTGTTATTGATGATGGCATAAATATTTCAGGATAGAAAAGGGTCCTCTTAGACATGAGAGGGAGAATAGAGAACAAGAATTCAAGTTCTTAGTTGAAGAGGTAGGGCTCTTCCTTCTTGCAAATTATAATTACGGCATTAAACTTTGAATGCCAAATTCATAGTTCTTATTATAGACTCCTGGGAGAGCAATTAAGATATGCATTTTTCAAATTTCAGTCATAAGATATTAAAGGATATTTATGTAGTTATTTTATCCATCGACAACAGGAAGAATAGAGAGGTGATTAATAAAGATCAAACTAGCTAGCTATAGCTAGCTTAGTCCAACGCCATACAAAAAAATATATAAAGAATTTCTAGAGTGATTGAGACATTGAATGCCAAATTGAACAATAATATTTCAAAAGTCTAGCTAAAACCCTGAACTACATATTGACATAGCAGGAAACGAACATGAAAATAATTGTCGATCCGTACAACGGGGGTTCTTTTTTTTTTTTGTTGGGGGGGGGGAGGGGGGATCGATTCATTTGGCGAGAAATAAAAGCTTAATTCAATATCATAATGGAACACAAAATCTCAGCATATGCAATTTCATGGTGATGATTTTCACTTTTTAGAGAGAGCGAGAGAGAGAGAGAGAGCAACCAAATACCATATATATTGCTGTCACCATCTTTGAGAGAGTAAATTTGGTATATTTCTTCTCCACCTACTGTGTCTTTTCTCATGTATATATATATATATTTTTGGCTAAATCCCCCCGGGAAGTTAAGAGTTGGCTCCGACGGGCGGGTCTCAGGTTTTTATTGATCAAGTTTTCATCCTACAAGGCTATAATCCCAGAAGAAGGCATGAGAAAGTTACAAGTTACAACAGACCGTAACAATCAATACTTAGATGGTCCAGACACCAGAGTGCAGAACGGTAAAACACACAAAAAAAGGGGGGTGAAATATTTGTATCTAAAAAAAAAGGGTGAGATTACATAATTATGTCGTGCACCCTTATTCTTTTTTATTTATGAGATTGCCTTTCTTTAGTAAAAGAAGCAATGGATTTTATTTTTCGATTAGTCAATGTTTTATGTTTCAGTGTCTTTGCTGAGGTAAGGTAACCCTGTTGGTAGTTTGATATGCCTCCCATGGTTGAGATTATCTTCTCTGATGCTGATACTTTTATGAAGTGGCATGGGAGGTGGCTATTGATTTGGAATTAAGATGAAGTTTTTCAAGCATAAGAGTCACTGTTAAAAATAAGGAAATATATCTGCGACTGGGTCCAGTCCATATGCATGCCATTATATATGGAGGCTTCTTTCCAAGAAGTATTATATCTTGAGTCATCTATAAATTTAATGTGATCATCGGCTCCAATCTAGAGATAATAATTCTTCCTCAACATCTTCCATTTAGAAACTATATCACATTTAAACAGTTGATATTAATCAAGATGTTTAAGAGAGACTTGATTTGATTGTCGAGTAAAAGTTTTTATCTGACTTTGTCAAGTTTCAAATTCAAAAGTTTTCATATTCCATAATTTAATAAAGCAAAAATATACCTTATTGATCAAGATTCAATTAGGTTAATCTCTTTTGCAAAATAATTTAACTTCTGCGGAGGGAGAAATAGGGATTTGCAAGAGCCTTGAAAAGAAAAAAAAACACCAGCTAGAGCTCATGAAACATAGTTGATTTTAAAAATATAGGACAGTATTGTTAAAAAATCTGTCGTTTTTGTTTATATAATGTATGAATGCTTTCAGATACGATGCAGACGTAAAAAACTACTAGACAAAACAACACCACCAATACCATCTTTTTTTCTTTTTTTTTTTTTGGGGGGGGGGTATTTGATTGGATCTCCTTTCATTTGAGGAACAATCTAAATCAAGGTATGGTCATTTGAGATTTGACCCTCAAGAACACTACGTACACATGAGGATAATCTCGAATCTCTTTCTTATTCATCTGACTAAGTCACTGGATTTAATATCAACAATTTATATAGCAATATGTTCCTGTCTTTGCAAATTGCAATCTAAATAATTTTCTGGAAAGACGGACCGCAATTCCAGTGAAAAAAAAAAAAAAAAGAAAAGGATCAAATCAAGATATTGAATTCTTATTGTTAACTGGGAATTTTATATGTTTTGTTAACGAGTATTCGAAGAACACTATTTAAAGTTAATATATATATATATACAGTAATAATTTATTCAGTGTACTAAAATTATGAATAAAATTACTAATCATAGCAACTAATATAACGTTATATTACTATAAAATAACATATTAATTAACTTTAAAAAGCACTTTGAAATAATATTAATGTTATAATGTGCTTCTAGCTAGCCTTCTAGTTTAACTTATCCAAGGGTTAAGCCATTTGTATAGTCTGACAAGTTTAATTCACACGAGTCTAATTTTAAATAAAATTTTTATTAATTTAAATCAATTTATTTTAAATTATTTTTAAATAATAAAAATATTTTTATTTAAATTTAATTATAAATAACATAACTATTAATATAAAATAATATTATACTAATATAATAAATAATAAAATATATTTTTTAATTTGATCTAAATTTAATTCAACTTAAACTTCAAAAAAATTAAAATTTTTAAATCGTCACTTGTAGCCTGTAGCAAAATATTATCACAACCACCAAATAGTGCAACTTTATGCCATTAATTATAGTAAAAGGTTAGCCATAAGTTGCTGGAGAAGGAAGAAAAAGAAAAATCTGTCAGGGCTATGGAAATGGAACGGAGAGACTGCCACCCACGGCCAACAATGTTAGCAGAGAGTTGCAGAGTCCTTGCCATTAAATAGCAGTTAAATTTCCTTTTACAAGTTGGATATACATGAGATCATTTATGTATTTGTTATGGCTTTTTTTTTTCTCCCTAATTCCTTCAAAGTTCAAAGTACTACCTACTACATTCAACCGGCAGCCAGCAGCAGGTTAAAGTAAAAAATCAGCACGGTTTTCGACATATCATTTGCGTTTTATGTTGCAGTGAAGGAGGCCACCAAAGATTTTCTGTTTCCTATATTCAAACTTTTATTTGGATCCTTTCTTTGAGTATAGTATTGTATATTATTAAGAATGTCATTATTAAAATAATAAATTAATTTATTTAATATTTATAAAATATTAATTAAATTTATTTATTATTTTAAATAATTTTTATATTTAATATATTATTTTTATAAAATTTAAAAAATATATTATTTACTTTTTTCTACTCATATGTATGACTTAAGCGGTGATTATTTCCCTAAAATGATATTTGAGTAAAATATAATTAATGAATTGACTTTTAACTTAATAACAATAATATATTAAATATAATTAAAAAAAAATAAAGTAACTCCCTAGTCCTTTCCTTACTAATCCTTTAACCAGAAACTAGTAATGATGTTAAAGTGGTGTTTCTTTAGAAAAAAGTTGCAGCTGATAATTATAGTCAATGAAATGAAAATGATATGCATAGCTCATGTATATGTTGTGGCCTAAAAACAATAACATATCAAACTAAATACCCATTAAATATAAATTAATCACTCATTTGAGAAGCAATAGAGTTTGCCAAAAAAAATTAATTTCTTTTTTATTATTCTTTTGTATATTCCTTATTTTTCTCCATAAACTTTACCACATTGAATTTATACCCTTTTCTTTGTTTAATACTAACTTATTTTGATTACTTATATTCTCATTTCCTTTTAGAGTTTTTAATACATGGAAGATGAAGTTATTTTGATTTTCACAAGTGAGATAACAAGTTATCACATGTAATACTTTTATTTTTAATTATTTACTTTTCATTTTATCTTCTTAATTTTATTTGTGAAAATCTATTAATTTCAATGCCAATAGATGTGATAATTTCTCTTTCTATCTTCACCTGTGACAGGGTTTTAAAATTAAGGGTTAAATACTCTTTTGACCCTTGTGCTTTAACCTGATATTCAGTCTTGTATATAAAGAAAAAAATTATCAACTTGATACTTGAAGTTTATTTCCTCAGGCATTGGTCTTTTGGAATAATATCGTTAGTCAAATGTTAATATTGCAGTCAACAATCAATATGAGCTTGACGCATAGCAAAAATACCATATCATCAATGCCACATATCAAGCTCCTATTGGTTGTTATTTGCCACATTGGCGTTTGACGAACGATATTAGTCCAGTCCAAAGGACTAATATGCTTGATGAAAAAAGGTTCAAGTACTAAGTTGACAATTTTTTTCTTTAAGTAGCAAACTAAAAATCGAGCTAAAATAGAGGAGCCAAATGAAGATCTAACCCTAAAATTAAATATGTTATTATCAAATGTTTACACAATGGGTTGTGTCCATTGAGAAAGCTTTTTTCTTTTTTAAATTTTCTTGCATGATCAAATTTCGTTTGCAAGTAATGCTTGGTAAATTTGTTAACATATATTATATAGCAATCCATTCATTAATTAAGTATTAAGAACTTGACAAAAATGTCTATCTTTACTACACATGCTACAAACACATATGTAAATTTCCTTCAAATTTTTACTGTTTTTGATGGACGAAGAGAGGAATTTTTTTTTTGGCTATCTAAAAATAGAGGAAATTCATTAATCATTTAAAAAAATGTTAAAACTAAAAATTAATAAATAAAAAGACTTTAACCCACAGTGCATTTAGATAGTTTTTCTAAATGGATATTATAAATTAATAAAACACAATTTGTAAGAACTCATAAAGCACAAGTAAAAATTTCCCCCTACTCAATTTAGAGTAGAATGATGATGGATATTGTACCAATAGTGCAAAATTTAGAGGAATTAAATATGATTAATAGTTGTCTCAAAAAATCATCCCAAAAAGTTTTAAGGATAAAAAAATCTTCCTTTCTGAAAAGTTTTGTGATGACATTTGTTTTTAATACTGTTAAACTAAGTACTATATTCATCCCCAATTATATTAAATTCAGGATTAAAAGAATGGTTTTCTTAATCATCCTCTTATCTCATATTTAAATATCACTTATTTTGTGGTGCCCCTACATTCTTCACAACCTTGGCATATGTTGGTTAATTTTATAAATATCACTAATCATTTCTAGATCTGATTTGACATCGACAAACAAGTTAATTAAAAGTTAAGCTAATTAAGCAAAAGCAAGAGTATAAGTAAACTCTAATTATATTTGTAATCACTAAGAAGTAGGGCATCTTTATATTTCTAAACACAAATATGAAAAAACTTTTAAATGGATCTACTTAATTATATTTGCTATTTACATTTATTATTCTTTATTAAAATTTATCCAATAAAAATGGCTAATAAACTTTATCAAATTGAAAATATAATCGGATAAAAGGCTAATAAATTTTATCGAATTCGAATGATTATTAAATTTAAATTTATTTAATGAATATAAAATAATTAACCTTAAACCATGATTTAATATAAAACAAACCGGCTAATTTGTCCGAAATTTAATCTTGGTCCTTAAAATTGTTTATAATGTTTTACAAAAGTTGGAATTTGGAAACTCCTCACACCTGAAATAAACGCGACCTTTTTGATTTGTACATTATTTAAAGAAAAAAATTATAAAAAAAGAAGAATCTTGTGAGTTCTGACTTAACATTGTGGTCCATGAGCTACGTATACAGCAATAGATTCAAGATCTAGGCATTCCCCAACCTAACATTCCCCTTATCGAATGAAATCACCATAGCTACCCATGTAACATTAAAAAAAAAAAATTGTACTACTTGCACTGTCTTTATTCATGCAGTTCACAGCATAACCTAAAGACCAACTATTGTTTATAGATGGTCAGGTCGGGCTATTTGCTCATATCTTAATATTCGAGAGAGTTGTATAAAAATATTAATATAAAAAAATGAACTTAGGTAAGAAAAAATGGGTGGAGTTTTGACTCCAAGATTCTAAGGCACGAGTTTAGTTCAGCCTGACATTTTTTATAGTATACTATATATTATTTTTATATTTATATATTATGTAATTTATATCATATAAAAAATTATAGTGTAGGTTTTAAATTATATCATCTATAATTAAAACTTAATAAAAAAATTACATTACTAAAAGATTACATTTAAAAAAAATATATGTTTTAAAATGTAGAAAAATAATATAGACAAACGGACTTAGACTACTCATTTGTAAATATAAATAAATTTGGACAAAACTTGTGGTCGACATTTCTAGTAGGCTGAACTTGTACAAAAACATATAATGTTAATGTTATATTTAAACGTGACCTAAATTCAATCTAATTGAATCTAAATCTAACCTAACCATGAACATCTCTACTATATTTATCTATCAAACTAAACCACTTAAAATAATGTAACAAAAAAAACCCCTACAACATGAGTGCTTTCAGAACACTAGTGTTTGGTATCTTTTTCTCTTTTCCTCGACCCAACAAAATGAAAGGGCTCCAGCTAGCTAACCTTTTTTTCCCCCTCTCCAAACCATTCTTTTATAAGCGGTGGAAGAGACATGAGGCTCCACCAGGCACTACAGGGTGGCTGGTTCTTGTTCCTTTTTCTTTTGTGCATGGATAAAGTCTATTCATATATCATATAGGACCAGTTACTTAATGAGGTGCCCTTAATTCAAATCTGGATTATCTCTAAGGGGGAGATAGGGGTTGGGCACTTCAAGTAATCCCCCCAATTGTAGCAAAATTTTCAATAATAACTTCTCTAAGAAACATCTGGTTTTGGCCAATGATCCAAAGATCTCCAGGGCAGTGTTTTTTTTTTTTGGTGCTTCTTTCCACGAACTTCTAGTTAGGATTATTAATTTAATTATTTTAAAAAGGAAAATGTTAATCAATACCAATAAAGTGATATATATTGAAAGAAAAAAGTATAATTAATTATCATTTTAACTCAATAAAATAATTTATTAAATGTAAAAAAAAATTTATTATTATTTATAGACACCAATTATGTGAAGCCCCTTTTAAAAAAAAAATCTTTTGCGTCTAATGCAATGCTTTTATTAAATTCAAAAACAAATAATATTTTTTTTTTTACCAACTTTTAAGATTTGGAGGAGGTTGACTTAGCCTTTGTTCGTTAAGCGGAGGGATCATATAAAACTGACCAAATGCTCGGGTGCAAGAAAAATAATTCATTAATTATATTTTTTTCTTTAAATATTATCTTAAGAGAGAGGATTGTGTAAAATAGTAATACCACATCAATTATCTTTTCTATTCAAATTATGTAACATAATTATATTTTTTTTAAAAGGTCCACTATTTATTACACACTACATGATTTTTTTATAATAAATAATTGATTTTTTAAAAAAATTTTAATTATATAGCATAATTTGAATGAAAGTGACATATATTGCGAAATAACCATTTTATACAATCATTTCTCATAACTTTAATAAGTCCACTAGACATTAGCTAACATTTTCTAAATGATTAGTTTGAAAGGTTATTGTTGATAACAAATGTTCTCAGGTACTTTCCAAGTAGGCCTCCTATGAGTTGGGTTTGGTCGTGGCTTCCAAAAGATTTCAAATTCAATTTCAGGCTCGAATTTGGATAGGTTTGATAGTCAAAATCACTATTTAAAAAATTAAAAAATATTATATTAATATTTATATATTTTTATTAAATTAATATTATTTTAATGATTAAATAGTGAATTAGATCGAGCGAACATGTGTCACAAAAATACTACCCAAGTTTAAGCCTATTAAGTCGGGGCAGCTATCCGACTCTTAAACAGGCCTATTTTCAATGTGTTTTTCTGGGATAAACAATAAATTGCATTGTCCAAAAGAAGCAGCAATTCGCTACTACAATGAACAGTTCTCTCCAATTTGGCTTAGAAGCAAAATAAAGCAAACAAAAGTTACACAACAAATATTTGGCTAGTAAAGCCCTAAGCTGTACAGAGATTTATATTTACAGTATTAGACTTTACATTCTTCAACCTGGTTACTCTAATACGAACTATCATCCTTATATATAAGTATTTGTGAAAAGGTCTACGTGCATTTCTATAAATTTTGCTATTCGTTTCTCTCCAAATTTGATAGATAAAAGCACTCCAAGCTATTCGCAAGATAAAGGCGATCAATGTTTTGCCCTTTAGGCACTTTTCTGCCCATCTTATTTCTTCCTCCCAATTTGTGATGCCCTTGTTAATTTGGTATAGTCTTAGGTTGCTCCTCCAAATGTCCTTAGAGAAGCTGCATTCAAGGAATAAATGATTCTTTGTTTCAGAAGAGTTGTGACAAAGCACGCATACCTAATTGGAAAAAATACCCCAAGCTTGCAGATGATTGCATATGGCCATCCAAGCAATCATTACACGCTTGGGTATATGAAGAGGATACCATACCATTTTGTCCTAAGCTGCTTTTTCTTGCATAGGTCTTAAGCCTCTCCAAACCTTAGCTACACAGTATTTTCTTCCAGGAAATTTTCAGACAAGTGAATCCCCTTGTTGCATTGTGAACTGAAGCGCAAGAGGCCT
>JBBYHK010000020.1:2236743-2250078 GCA_038382065.1 Adansonia grandidieri | reverse complement strand
TATTTGAAAAACTAGCAACAAAACCTGTAATATGAACGTATTTGAAAAACTAGCAACAAAACCTGTAATGGAATTTTGGCTGTAAAATTGTCTGCTCAATAGAGGCATCAAGATCAAACTTAAGCAGTAAATGTGTAATATTTGGTGCCGGCCGACTAACATTATCGATCAGAAGCTGAAAAGATCACAGAAAATTACAGTGAAGTTCAAGACATTGCTCAAAGCATTTGAACTAGTAAAGACCCAAAAGGGGGGGGGGGACACACACAAAACAAACTCAGCTTAACCTGCATTATTAGAATCCCTGGGTCATCACCACTGTTCTCTATAACCTGACATTCTTGCGATCGCAACTCAAGGCAGGCTGCATAATCCTCAACCAACGAAGTTGCAACATTTGATTTCAGCAGTAGCTGAACCAGCCCAACCATGCGAGAACTTCACCCAAGA
The DNA here is from genome assembly GCA_038382065.1 of Adansonia grandidieri. NCBI lineage: Eukaryota > Viridiplantae > Streptophyta > Magnoliopsida > Malvales > Malvaceae > Adansonia > Adansonia grandidieri. Next base: position 2,249,628 of record JBBYHK010000020.1, on the reverse strand, counting down.
TAGAATTAGAAAGTAAATCAGATTCCAAAGAATCAGAAAGAGAGACAACAAAAATGTTGTCCAAAAGAGGTAACCTTAGAATGCTCATGATTTTGATAGAAGATTGCTGAATTTGTGGCAGAAAATCATATCTGACATACTCCAATAAAGCAACAATTTGATTATGATCCTGAGAGAGTATAACATCCAGAGGCTGCAAGCGAAACAAGCGAAAACTAAGATTATTTTCTTCTCCCTACTTAAGTCATGCACACATAAGTAAAACATGGAAGCTTCTATCAGGAAATATCTGTTGGCCTCATAAACCCAGTACATGCAATAAAAAATATTAGCTAAGAATTAGCTGCATGCAACATGAATAGGGATGAGATGTAAGTCCTCAGCCGTATTCAAATATAAGGAAGACAGTTACATTTAGATATATCTAGATGGCTAGACATTTTCCCAAGAAAAGATATTCACACTATTTTCATAATTACACTTTTCACCACCTTCTCCAAGCATTCTTACAGGCTAGCTCATATTCGAATGTGGATGCAAATGTTTTCTACACACACAAGGCACGAGAGAAAAAAAGAAAGGGAGAGAATCCAAAGAGAATGAAGGTCATCAAATGATCTGCTAAAAGCCAATAACCTTGATAGACAAATATAGAAGCATTTGACTTTAGAAAAACATATTGCACATTTCCTTTAGAAAACATGCACTCTTGCATCCAGCAACGCACTTTATTGTTTCCCAAACAAACTGTGAATATTACCATGGTCTCATCGACAAATATGTAGAAGTAAAAACCAGAGTCAGATGTTCATGTCAAACCGACTTGATTATCACCAGAAAACTTTGCTTAGCACCCCAACTGCTCTTAAAAAGTCAGAAAAGAAATTTCACAACTCATCCTCTTGTTTTGGCAGCTTACCAAGATGCTTTGAAGTTTATCCTAGGTTACAGAGAAGCAAAATACAAGATACTGCACAGTTGAAACAGTTACCTGGTATTGAGGACGCCAGAAATCAGCAAGAAGTATATCCTTTTCCAAAACAAGGATTATAATTTCCAATGAAAGCTGCACAGCCCTCTCTAAAAGTGGCCCATATACTTGACTATTTCTTTCAGCAATGACTGAATTCACCCCTGGCATAAGGATACTCATAATATTTCTGAAAACAGTTTTACCACTCATGAAATCCTGCCAAGAGAACAGTCAACAATTAGAAAGCATGATTGATGATGCAATTATAAATGAGCAATAAATTATTTAACATTAAGCTGGTGAACAAAACAAAAAAATCTGTTTTCTCATAGCATGACAAAAGGGGGAAATGTTATTGTTAGGCCATGAGGCACAAAAAGTTTCCCCATCAAACTTACCAAGCAAAATATTAAAAAAAAAATTGAGCATACATGCAAAATCTAAACTTAAAGAAAATATTTCTTAAAGTGCATCACAACTTATATTGTAAAACTTTGGAACAAATAATCACATCAATGATCAACCCATAGCATTTAACTTGGTCTTTGTTTGAAAGACAAGGCAAAAAGTTCAGCCTAAAACAAAACTTCTTTATTAACATAGTAACAGAGTATCAAGAAGGAATAGAAAAGAAAACTTTTGAAATCAAGCTCCAAAGAAGCTCAAGTTCTTGGACTGGTCACTCTTAATGTAGTTTGTTTACAGTACTGATGTTAGAAGCGTTCCCATAGGATGAACCCTCATCAGGAAATAAAATTATGACAGATCACAGAGTCAAAGCAAGAAGGAATGATTATAATAAAATTGTTCCAAAGCTTAATTTCCTAAGCAGAAAATAATTAGATGAGCACAAATAATTAACGGTTGCATTAGGCAACATCAAGAGATTTACAGCAATGGATAAACGATTGTGCACCAAAAAATGAATAAGCTCATTATCTAACTTGCTTAAGCTGGCTTCAAAAATGGTTTTCCGCCATATAGGAAGAAAAGAGCGACATACTTTCAGCAACTCTAACAGAGGTAGCTGCATCTGAAATGAAGATGGTCGTGTTACTCCTGAAAGTTGTGATCGATCAACAACACTATCAATATCTTGTTCTTGAATATCATACATGCTCAAAATCCTGCAAATTACATTGTCAGTAATTCTAATCGTATAGAACAGTTATGAGATTAATCAAACAAAAATTACACATAACTGTCTAAAAAAACTATCAACCTTCAAGGAAATTATAAATACCAAGATAATGCAGCTTTGAGAAAGGGGGAAAAAAAAGAAGGCGGGAGAGGGACCAGGTGAGATAAATGATCATAAATTTCAAAAAAAAAAAACCTGGCATAACTTACTCTGCATAACAGCACCAAAAGTATCAAAAAGGACCTCCAGATTAAAACTAAAAGAACTAAAAGAACTACTCACATATGAAAATGCTGAAGACAAGCAACAACCAGTTGCCATTTCTCAGAAGGATCAGCATAGGCCCTTTGAGGGAATGGCCCAAAAACATGATCATATACAAATCTGAAGATGCCAAAAAATCTGCAAGAAAGACACTCTGTCAGAACAGCCACAAAGGAAAATTAAAACTGAAATTGCAAAGAAACGATCAGTACCTACGCCCTCTATTGCTTACATCTTTTTCTTCAGCAATAAGAGCATTTAGCAGATTAAGGAAAGATATGGTTGAAGGATACTGTTCCCTCCTTGCTTCTATCTCATTCAACTCAAACTGCATATCATAAACCTACAGACACAAAACTCAACATGAACACTAGATTTTTTAATAAGCACAACATTCTTTTCTTGATAAAGTTCAAGGTCATATTATCATTTTTCTTTGCCTGGTTTCCTGTAAAAGAAAATGCAATCAAATCCATGTATAACAAGCAGCTGCTTCTGGAAAATTTGTCGGGCTCATACCCTTCTAATATTAATTTTGTTTGTATACAGTAAATTAAGTCATAGATCTCCACATCTGATGCAATTTACCAACAACCTAACCAAACAAAGCATGAGAACTAATAATTTACACCTTCACATCAATAATTTACACCTTAAACCATGAACTAATAATTTACATCTTCACATCAACCATGAATACCAAATATAAAAATTAACCTGGGCTGCCATTGGTTGGCCGCCAATCCCAATATGTGACCCAACAACTACAGGTAGATCATACTGCTCAAGATAAGTCCAAATAGTATCTTTGAGAACTGGAGAGACACGAACAAAAGTAGCAATTGTGTTCCGCAGCGCACCCTGTGAAAGCATATAAATATTTTTTAAAGCAATTCATGAAAAAGTCCAGCTACAGCAGAAGGCTTTCACCTAGGAGCCATTATGCCATCAATTACTTCAGATTGAGACATCATAAAATATTTAAATAAGGATAAAGAAAAGACAAGGGATAGAGTGTGAGAGAGAACAATCAACCTTGAGATATGTTGGCACATTCTCATAACTAAGGAGCTTAAACAATGGTTCAATATCTGGAAACCAGTTCTTTATTTCAAAAGGATTGCCATTTTGCACAACCTGGAGCCAATGACAGATTACAAGAGCATACAATTATTCCGTCAACAGAAATACAAAGAAAAAGATAATGTACAATTTAGTCTATAAAAAGACAGACATCCAACCTAGAATAAGTAAATATAAAACCATGCACATGCGTTTATGATTATAAACACACAAAGATATATAGATATGCATGCAAAAACAGGGATATACGTACAAATTAAAATATAAACCACAACTTTGTGATTATAAGCTACAAACAACTTAAAATGGAAATATGCACAACAAACATTGAGTTTGATATTATAATCTCAATAGACCAACATTAACACCATAATATTTTATAATTGACCTAAGCAACTATTGCTTCTTGATGCACCCATTCGCCTTGTTTCGTAGTTTGATGAAGAAGATGGAGCTTATAAAAAATAAATAAATATATGTAATATGGACTTCCGTATCTACATATTCTTCTATAGAGGAGGTCTAGAAATCAAAATTAAGGGAGAAACCATTTCTGAATTTGACATACGTCATAAGCCTGAAGAGTACAAAAGCGAAATTTGAAATGTATACTTTTAGCAAGCCAATAACCAAAAAAAAAAAAGATTCCAGCAAATTTGTAGATAGGACAGAACAGGAAAATGTCTAAAGAAAATTCATCCACCCACCCCCAAGAATTTCGATTGTATATGTTATTTACACTTTCTCTGTGATCATTGATCATTTAAGAAAATCTTAAAACAAGTGAAATTTTTAAGACATGCAATTTAATGGGTTTTCATGAGCAAACAGAAATCATAGGTGATGTAGGAAACTTTGGCCCAAAGCAAATCTTAGTAAGATCATATGTTTTAATTTTTTGATGCACAAGTGAGAATGAAGAGCCCGAAGGAGGGGAAGCTAGGAAAAGAAAAGATATAAAAGAATAAAGATGAACAGAGAGGCAGCAACTATGAGCAAAATATAGGGGGAGTAACTGCCAACCAAAACTGAAAACTTCACCAGAAGAATGAACCAACAATCCTTGATCAGCACACTGAAAGCAGTTAAAATGATAACAAAGACAGATGAAAAAGGAAACATCGATATCTAAGGTCCCAAAAATCATGCTCATCATTATGTGATATGTAAAGTAGTTAACAATTATGGCAAACCACATGAAAAAGGAAAGATTACACATTCTTTAAAAAATAGCAGAGACAAGCATACCATGAAAACACTCAAAAGTCCAGTTAAGAAAAGAGAATTGACTCATAAAGATTGTTTAAAAAAAAAAAAAGTTCAAAACCTTCTGAAGAACATTCAAATATGCAACAAGTGCTTTTGCATCACCCTCCTGGAACTCAGGTAAAATGGCGCCAGCAGTTTGAAGAGACTGTTTAAACTTCTCATCATAAATTGAAAGGCAATTAAACAATGTACTCCACCCAATAGAGCGGAATGCTTTACCCTGGAGTAACTCATAAACCTTTGAAGCACCTTCTTGACTAGAAGCCTGCAAAAAAAAAAAAAAAAAAACCAATCAAGAAAAACCATAGTGCAATAGACCCAATAAATATAACAAGGGATGCTTTACAAAGCAAATAATACACTAGAATACCAGGGTACTCAGCATGTTTAAGAACGCCACAAGAGTTTGAAAATTAGTGTGATCCTCTCCAGCAAAATTCACAAATGTCCACAATACATCATTGCCAGACAAGAGCTCTGGTTCCTTCTGAAAGATTTACCAAATGTTAAAAGTGGGCTAACATACCCAACAAAGAAAATCAAAACATGAAGCAACATGTCAAAGGAGGAAGAGCATCTCAAAGGTGTTGGCAGAATATATTCCGCCACAAAAAGTGGACGCTAGGCATCCTTTCCAGATTCTGATATAATGTATAACTCAAAAAGAACACATATTTTACATTTTTTGACAGCAAAGGAATGACTCAATCTCATTATAGAGAGGTGCAGAATGCAGTAAACTCACAAGACAAGCATATCCATTCATCAAACAGAAAAGGCTTTTCTTGTGATAAAAAAAACATAATACCTTAATCTGATTAAGAATTTTAAAATCAGATTTACCAAAAGAAATAACTCTCAATTGCTTTATTAAAAGAACACGATTCGTTTCCTGTAGGGTTTATAAAACATTAACATTACACTGACTGTTAATGCATCCCAAATCTAAATACAATGCCTTTTGTGTTTGAAACTAACAGGTCATATATATGAACAAACCTGATAAATTTCACTCACAAACTCCAAGAGAGACACAAAAGGTAAAGGAACACCTCCAGCAGCTTGTTCACCTTGCAAGCTGCTATCATGCACAAAATCTCCTGCCATGCGATATGTATTAAGTGTAACCATCGCCTTCTCCTTCGACTCTTTTACCTACAGTCAAGTGTTAGAATTCAAAGGTCAAGGAGGCAATAATGAGAATAAAATGGACGTTTCAATGTAAAATGCAAAAAAATCTAACACAAATGTATTATAGTACTAGAAGTCAAACATAGATCGAAACAAATGGGCAATGGTGCCAAAATGTTCTAGAGCAATTAAATATATGATCTAGTAAGTATTAAGCACTATTCTCCACTTTGATTTTCCCACAATATCTCCTCAAATAAATCATCGATATCACATACAGCAGGAAGGATGGGCACATAAAACACAAAACTCAACTATCATGGTATAACTGGAATAAGGTCTAAATAAATCTCATATAAAAACGCACACTGACGACCTATCATGCACGCATAAAAGCCACAATCATTAAATGAGTTAAATTTAGGGTCACTGCATCCAGCCTAAAATACATGACACAAGAAAGGGACATGTTTCTTATGAATATGGCCTTTTACGTACACCAGTTCACGGTAAATCAACACGTTGAATGAAATCAAGAATATAAACTTATTGGTACCAGACAAAATCGCCGATAGCAAAAATTGATGCAAGCCAATTGCATATAAATAGACACAAACTCAAAGGCTGCCTTTTTTTAATATAAAAGAAGACTGACATCAGAATCTGACCAATGTAGTTGTACTCCGTACAAGTTTCTTTCAACATGCAAATTGTAAATGAGATCAGGAAATTTAAGAACTCGAACTAACCTTATCTCGGGCAACTGGGTGAGATAGAAAGCAAGTAATTAGTTTATGAAGATAAGCATTAGACATATATACCATATCCTCGTCATCATTCTGCAAAGTCACAAACAACAAGGTCAACTACCTTAACAATATGCTCTAAGCAGCTTAAACATAAAGCATATATCAACATCGGCAAAAAGTCTAAACAATTACTCTATCAGAATGATCACAACTGAAAAAAATGGAAGAATCAGTATGAAAATCCACTATGTAAAGGGGTGGGGGGCAGCTACTCCAAATTAATAAGTACAAGAACCAAGAATAGAGAAACAGATTTCTAAAAGAACTTTATCCACCTGATATGCTGCAGTTCGAAGAACTTTTTCCAGCAAAAAATGGAAGACATTGTTGGCAAAAACCAATTCCAAGCACGAATTTATGTAACCCAATTCATTCGAAGAAGCAGTTGAAGCTGCCTCACTGAGGCCAATCTCATCATGTATTAACATCAAATGTACAACCCAAGCAAGCCTTACACCACCGACAAAGCCCTCAACATTTGGGTCATTTACAACAGCCATCACCTAAGATGTTCAAGTGTTTCAGCAACTGTTTTGGTAACTCCAAGATCATCACCAAAATATCAAGAAAAGTAGACAAGGGGAGGGGGGGAAACAAAGAGAAACTATAGTTCATCTTACAATTTCTTGGAATTCCTTTCTAAAAGAAGCATCATGAGAGAGGATGGATAATTTATCAGATGCTGCACTAAAAGCATCTGATATGAAAGCAATGACGAGCGAAAAAAGAAGACTATGTGTAATCTGCACGGAGATGAAAAATAACAATAAGTGCCTGGCAGCATACAGAAGCATATACATATATCATCTGCCTGCATGTGACACAGAGAAACATAAATGGAAATCTTTTGCACAGAAAATTATAGCGAAAATGACATGCCTGATGTTTTAAGGTATCACTGCCTTCACTAAGTTCAGCAGCACTATCTTTTAAAGTGGAAAAAATATCCTTAACATCTTTCGGACCTGCATAATTAAAATAGGTCTAAAGTTAATACTTAAAATCAGTAAAAGTTAAATGGACAGGCTGTGCAGATTTTTTAGAATCAGTAAATGTATGTCCTGTAATTTAGAATGTTCGTCTTGGGGGAGTTTCCATTTATAGCCTAGTTTTTTTTTCCCCTACATATGTGCAATGTTTGAAAGATAAGAGATTTTCCCATATTTTGCCAATAATTTTACCCCTTTTTTATCAAAAAGCCAAAATATATATATATATATATAGATTACTCCATAAATTCATCAAACAAACGCCAATCAGCTTCATAATCTAGGCTGCTACAGGAAAAGAGCCACTAAATGAAACAAAGAACCTGATGCAACTGTGGAAACTCTTCTTGCTTCGTGCAGTGTAATTTTAAAGTTGGAAATAAAATTCTATTTGAGTTATGCGTGTTCATAATCCTACACCTTTCTCTTTAACATGGCTTTGTTTTTTCTAGCATCATGGTTACCAACATTAAGGTTTCAAACTTTGTTCCAAAATTTTAATAGATTTTCACACAAGCCTTAATTACAACAAAGGATGCTTAACAGCAGAGGGGCCAAATATAATTTTCTATGATGAGATCAAAGTAAATCTAACTGTCATTGCTACATTATCCTAGGCAAGAATGTTCCTAAGCAAAGATACTTATGCCGTTCAGTCTTCCCATGTTGAAAACCTTTAAATAACCACCAAAAGCAAAAAAAAAAAAAAAAGTCTTTGATCAAAATTTTGGTGATACAGCTGAAAACTGACATAGAAGCTCCACAATAAAAAGTGAAGCATACAACCGAACATAAAGAAACCCAAGTCAAAATGAGAATATTGTGGATGGGCATAGCATTTGCAGATAATTAGTTCATGACCCCTATTCTTTACATCCTAAGCAGCAAGTCAAACATAGCAAATAGCTCATAAATTATTTTTACTGAAAGTTTAGGTTGGCCATCATTGTTTCACAGGAAAAAAAGAAAGGCATAAGTCTAGAAGGCATCCCTCATGGTTAATTTTAGTAGAAATGCTATCACAACAAATGTATTTAATCTCACAAACACCACATTTAATAACCACCTTTGTGCTACTTCACAGTTCAAAAGTATCATAACTTGAAGCTGAAATTACAAGATCTTAAAGTTAGAGTTTCTACATAAGAGAATCTTAATGTCTGAACTTCAAATTCTCAAAAGTCAACTTAGATGACTTTCTGATCCTTTCAAAGAATGTTTCAACCTACACAAAATTCAAATCCCTTGAAAGAACAGCACATATATCTAAAATATCTACATCATTTGGAATTCCAAGTTGCAAGTATTCAATCCAAGAGCAATTGCATGTCACAAAGGCCAAGGGATACATTCAAAAATACCCCATCATATGAAAGGTTTCTAACACAAGTTTTCTGCTCAAACATACTTCAAATCCTTCAAAAGAACCTCATACATCTTGATTAATTTGTACTTCCATCTTGTAGAATCACCTAATTCCTCCTAAATAAGGCATTACCAATTTTCAATGACAATCATTGCAGGCTAACATATACCCCAGATGATGAATCTGCTAACAGACAAATAGTGGGGTTTGCGTAAAATAGTACCATATGAAACAATTTCAACAAGAATTGGAAACAAAGCTTGTTAAGTCTAGATAGTTTAACCTGCCTACTAGGGTTTGAATAAAATAGAGCATGAAAAAAATCAATTTCAATAAGAATTGGAAACAAAGCTTGTTAAGTCTAGAGAGTTTAACCTGCTTACTAGTTCTTTTCTCAGTTTTTAATTATTGAACCAGGCTAACTTCGATCATAAATAAAATAAATAAGTAAACCTCTATGAGGTAGATAAACTAACTACAACAAACTAAGCATTTCCCACGATGTAGAATTTATAAATCATGCTGCGTCATTTTCTTCTGTATTCACAACCAAATGTGCAGTAAAATCAATAAACATGCTATAAATCATCTTTTCTCTTCAACTCCTTATCTTGACATGGGTGCTATATCAAATCATATCTTCTCACAAGGGCACCTAAAGGTCCCTATTTGCATGACTGAAACACTATTTAGTAGCAATTATTTTTAGCTGACAGACTGGAACAGTAACATTGCTTTATAAGCTGAGAAACGTCTATATTCTAATGAGAGATATGATGATGACAAGCAGAAATCAGAAATTCTACCATTCAATCAAATGTAAGTTATTGCCATATGTCACATTCAACCCACCTTTCAAATGCAGAATTTTCTAGTTGATTCATGCAAAAGAACTACACCATAACCTTTGGGAAAAAGGTAAAGTCAAAGTGCATTAAATTGTCTGCTTACTTGTCCGCACAACTAGAACAGAAAGAACAAGGCAATGTCCAAGAATAAGCCGTTCCCTACAGACCACAGCTCGCCGCTCAACAAGAGCACCTCTAGAATCAAGAAGATATTGTTCGGAGAGAGGCCCCCCTAAACCAGCTGGTTCTTCCCGATTGAGTTCCTAAAGTCAAAGGAAAGGAAATCAATTGCATCCATACAGAAAAAGGTTAGAGGAAAGTTAATACTTAAGGCCAACAAGAAAGGCAAAATTCTTATCCTAAAATCAATCGGCTAGGATTCACCACTCAACTATTGCAATAAAATGCCATCATCTTAATGCATCTGTAGAAATAACTGATGTTCTCAAAGCTGCAATGTCATAACATAAAACCTGATGCTACTGACAGCTAATTCATAAAATAAATATGCAACAAAGGGTGGTTCAAGTTCAATTCTATTACTCAAACAGTCAAACTATAAATCAAGTTGAGAATCAGGTTAATTATCAATAATATTAACTTCAATAATAAAGGCCATTCTATTTAAAAACAAGGTTTGATTTAAAGTAAGTTAAACCAACTAGGTACTAACACATTATGTCTCTAAAACTTGTTTACTAAGAACTCCACTTAGGAAAATATCCAGTATAATGCACTCATTAAATGCTTATAGATAGAGGTACATTTAAACTTGGGTTGGAAAAGGGATCAGTCCATCAAAACCACTAACAAATCATATTCAAGGTTACGCCCATCATTGGGCATGCTCAATACAGTTCCTTGGCTCTATAACAAGTAGCTAACAAGTAGAGTTTACAAGTAAAAATGTAGGAAAGGAACACACATATTATAGATTTACCATTAAGCTATATGATTCTCAAATACCATGTATCTAGTAGACATATATATTTGGTCAATTGTTACATCGTATCAAGAAATGTCATAATGGATTACTCAAATGAAGACCACCACAAAATCCAGAAATAATGATCAAATCAAATGTTGAACCATTCAGGTCAACAATGATGGTTAGGCAGAATCTAAGCTCATGGAATCCATGAGCCGTCAAGTCTCTCAGAAGTGAACAAAATTTAACAATCAAGAAGAGGTTGAATGTACACGACTCATAGAAGAATAAGCAGAGATTAATGCAAAATGAGTGACCCATTCTTAGAAGGCGTACAATGAAAGTAACCATTTTACAAAGTTCTGCACCTTAATTAGAGAAATCAATCGCTCTCTAAGTCCAGCATTGATAAGATCTTCCAGATACTTCTGAATATCAGCCACAAGACCAGCTTCAAGTCCCTGATCAAGCACAACAGCCTAAAAAAAAAAAAAGAGCAATTAATCGTTCTTAGAACAACCCAAAAATAAAAAAAAAATAAAAAAATAAAAAGATGAAAGACCAAAGTTGCAACCAAATGACGCAAGATGCTGAATGTGCATTAGAGACGGAATTACCCTCAAAAGTGTATATAGAGCCATTATTACATCTCGCCTCTCAGTATACCAAAGCCCTGCTGCAAGCCGTAAAATCTCAAGTGGTCCTCGTCCCATTAAGCCCCACTGGAAAAAAATTCATAAGAAAACATAAATACCCAAACAAAAACATTTCTGCACAAACATGAAACAACAGAGACATTAAAAACTGGCACAAGCAAAAGAAAAGGACAGAGATTTACCTCTTGATTGGCAGAAACAAGCAAATGAACACAATCTATTTCATTTAGGTGGAGGTCATCACTCAATTTTAATGCCTATAATCAAACATAGCACCAAGTATCAAAAAATAAAGAACATAGATGACTGAGAGGAAGCAAATCATACAAGTTAGAATTACGGTCATAAATACCAACAAATAAGATAATAACATTGCAAATGATAAAGACAAAATGGCGTAATCAAATTAGTTCTGCAATGGCATCAACTTGGCACAATTTTTTTGACAGTGGAGCAATTACTGAAACCAAACCCGAACGAACTGTGTCAAGGTTGATAAACAGGCCCATGAAAACAAGCAAACATTAATGCTAAACAAAGTCCCCCTCCATCCAAGAACCAGGTTAAACCATAACTAGAAGTATTTCACCTATTTTTTCAATTTAAAAAAAAAAAAAAAGCTATAATCAACGACTCACTTTCTTAAGAAAAACAAGTAACAAAACTTCTGACCAAAAAAAAAAAGAAACGGCAAAGCAATAAAGCGAAATTCAACTGACGATTTGAACATCTTGATCGTCAAGCAAGATTGGTGGAGAATCCGGAAGCCTAACTTCTTTGGACTGAACCTGCGCCCGGTCGGAGGCTTTCGGGGGCTACAAAAACCGCAAAAGTTTTAAAAGATCAATAAACCGATGAACAATAGTAATAACCAAAAGAAAAAGCTTTTTTGCACAAATTGTTGAAGAAAGGAAAGTGAGAGAGAAAATACCGGATAAGAGAGGAGTGATTTGAGAGAGGGAAGGGAGCTGCGAATAGCGTGAAGGAGCTCGATTCGCTGCACCGGCGACGGAGGAGACGGACCGAGGAGAGAGGATTCGATGGTGGAAAGGAGTTGCTTCGGCGACACCATCTTTTTGCTTAGTTAAACCCTAAGAGAGAGAGAGGACGAGATCTTGATGAGTAGCATACAGTGAAGAACGAACGAGAGGGGAAAAAGAAGAAAAAGAAAAACTGGGCGGGCAATGGACATCTAGACCCTAGACCCAAAAAAGAGTGCGAGTGCGACGGTGTAAGGTTTAAAAAAAAAAAATCTCTAAACCCTAAAACCTAAAATCCTAACGGGTCGATTTTGAAATTTTTTGGTCGGTTCTCTTGCTTTCTCTTGATCGTCCGAGGTTCAAATCATTTACACACATTGTAATTTTAAGATTTTATTAATATCTAGAAATTTTTGACATGAAAGTGGATGAATGTTTTTATTTTTTT
>JBBYHK010000020.1:2226249-2236643 GCA_038382065.1 Adansonia grandidieri | reverse complement strand
GAGGGTTGTCCCAAAATATGAAATGGAGGTCATGATTTACAGTGGTGTTCCGGAACTCTTTGACGTTGCAAATAACAATATGGAAGTACCCTTCAGGTGATGAAAGAAAATTTGAATAGTATATGAGGACGATCCTTGGGAGGTTGTCCCATCCCCATAAACAGTACTCGATGAGAGGACGGGAGAACATCATCCAAGCAGAACCTGATAAATTGAGCAGAATTTACAATCAGATGCGTATAAATCTATCCCATAAATATGTTTCCAAGTTTCAACTTCACAAAACTCATCACTAATCCAGCACAGTGGCACGGTGGGATCAGAGGAGCAGAAGACGAGATAGGGTGTTGGATGCTGGGGAGGATATGTTGTAGGCCTCTTTTCTTCACTTTAAAGGTCACCCTCTACAAGAAATCAACTTTCATCTTAAGCTGAAAGGGTGGGACATGCCTACAAAAATGAAATTTCCAACTATGGGACTTCATAAAACCTCCTCTATCCAGCTAAATCTTAGACTACATACTTGCATAGGTTTTAAACGAATCATGTTAGAAGGAGACGCCATTCAAATAATTACAAAGCTGAATTTAATGGAGGTTGATCTCTCGTGTTTGGGACCAGCTATAGAAGAAGGCAAGACTATCAGGGGAAGCTTTGAAGAATGTATATTTCAACACACCAGAAGGCAAGCTAATGAGGTTGCTGATAGGATAGCACGTTTCAGTCTATCTTGTTTAGTGGATATGTATTGGCTGGTGGACATTCCAGACTTTCTCCATCAAACTATATTGTCTGATGCTATAAATACTTAACGAATATGTTTTCTTCCAAAAAAAAAAAATAGTGATGATAAAATGAGAGTTTTAAAAGTTAAAAATAAAAAGAGTTGGAGGGCATTTTTATAAAAAAATAATAATAAGCTGGATTTCGCACCTCACGATGGACATATGCGTTTTTATAAAGGCACAACAGTCTTACTTTGCTTTTGAAGTTTGATTAATGAAATGTGAACAAAGTTGCATATAAGTTAATTGAGTCATTAATGCTTCTGAGAATGACAGGTAACATTAGGATTGTCTCGATTAAGTCACAGGTGGAAAATTAACGTGAGTCAATTAAATAATTAAATTCGATTGGCTAAATTGATTTTATTTGTCAGTTTTATTAAATTAATTTGTTCGATTTGTGGATCATGAAATGTAAAATTAAATCATTAATTTAACCGATTTAATAAATATATTTTATTTATATAATTCTAAGTATGTTTATAGTATCGTGCTTAAAGTGTGTGTATATATATATATATATATATATATATATATATCTCCACACCCAATTAGACTGAAACAATATTAATAAACCCATATATCCAACCCACAGCCAGCAATTACCCAATAATATTAATAAACCCATACCCATCCAAATAGGTCAGAGGCCCATTGAAACCAACAGTAAAAACCATCACCGTCCTACCGTCTCCCTTATTGAATTTTTAGGGACACGGAATTTTGTTCAATTCTAAAATTAAAACTAAACTACTAGATTTGTTGACTGGTTTGAAGCTATTAATGACAAGATTTTCTTTCAAATTTAATAAATCAACCTCAACAGTTTTAAATAGATTTAATAATATTTGATATTATTATATAAATATAATATATATAAAATTAAAAAGTAATATATGATATAATTTTAATATATTTTTAAAATTTATTTAATATAAATTATAATTATATTAAAATTAATATAAATATAAAAAAATTTTAAATATAATTATAATATAAATACATAAATTATTAAATTTATTTTTAAATCTTACTAATGTAAAGATAGTTTCGATATAATTGTGTGCGGCCACGTGACATTGATTTCCAAAAGAGATGGCGACCCCCAAAAAAAAAATAAAACACACACGCGCACGCGCACAGAAGCAACAAATCAAACGATGGCTCTTACAGAAACGGCTAATGTGTCTAATTTCATGGATATCTCCAGATCCATCCACATGCAATGCTCACATAAAACTTGGGAGAGTATGCCTTTCGATTTGATGGTGGGAAAATGAGATTCCCTTCTGACAAAATATGATGGCTAATCCAATTTGTAAAGGTTTTAAATATGGGTGTAGAATCAAAGTATCCTATCAAATTATTTATTTTTTTTAAATATTTAAATTTATTATTTATATATATTTGATATATAAATATAAAAATTTAAAAATAAATATATTTATATTAAATATAGTTATATATGATATATATTCAAATACAAATAATATTAATAATGTATAGATAATTCAAATTTCTGATACCATATAATGCATATTCCATTTCTGAATTATTGGGAGACAGTCCACCCATCAAGTTCACTTGAATTAGTGGCTGTGGTTCAAAGTCAAGTAAAGGCAATCGGATGTCTTTGAAGTTTGAAGTTCACAACTCGGATACGCAAGTCGTCAGCCTTTTTGTTAATGAATAAAAAGGATTATTAGTTCAGTTAGTTAAATATTTATTAATGTTTTACTAAATTTTAGAATCCAAATTATATCAACAGCTCTACTTGATGGATTATCTGTAAATATAACTATATTAATCCACTCTTTTGAAACTCATAACATATCCTAACCTTGCACTAGTTAACTTACTCTCACCTAAATATTATTTATTAAAGAAAAAAGTAAGAAAGGGTCAATATGTCGAAATGATTGGATGAATATCGATAGCGAAAGGAACAAGTTTGAATTTATTGAATTATTATTATTATTATTTGGTTGGCCAATAGAAAAAAAGGGTCCTTATATTAGGAACATGATGGTGACGGTGAAATCAATATTTCTAGCAAAAAATGAGGATAGAATTTTCGGCAGGAAAGAGATTGGGGGAAAAAAAGGGGCCAATGGGTGAGTGATTGTACATGAGAAGCCAACTCAGTTGCTAGGTGGTTTCTTTCATTTTTATTCTATAGTTTACCATTCAAATGACATGAATGTAATAAGTCTTCTCCATTTAGCGTATCTGCATGCATTTCTCAAATTAGCAATATACATACTTGTATTAATGGAGGTTGAGAATGGTGAAAATATTGATGGAAAATGATGTTGGTTTACTCGTGGGGGAAAAAAATGGTGAAAAGCAATCATCAAATCAACTGAAATCCTGCAGACATATGATTATGAAACGAAACCCAAACCAATCCTTAATCACAAAGGCGAAAAAAGTTACAAGAACACCAATAATGGTGCAATATTTGTAAAGAAGCCCTAGCACTTATTCTCAGCAGAGGAGCCATTGACAATGGTCCCCATCTGCAGGGTGGGTTTCGGTTTCCGTGGTTTGTACCACACCGCACAAACAAGATATAGTACAAAATTTATGATGCCTAGAACAGCTAGAAGTCCATAGAAGCAGTCCAGCCTGCCATGGTTGATGTTATCAGCCAACCATCCTTGCCCATCATTGCTGCTTCCTGTCACCCTTTTCACTACCGACACCAAGAAACTACTGACGAAGAAACCGAGCGATAGAGTTGTGAGGAAGAGGCCGGTGCTCATGGTTTTCATCCCTTTGGGAGATTGAGTGATGAAGAAATCGAGCTGGCCTGTGTATATGAAGGCCTCACCAGCACCCACCAGGAAGAATTGTGGGATCAGCAAGAACACGCTTATAGGCAGGGTTGTTCTGGTGGCACCGGCACCTGCAACTCTAGCTACGGCCAATCTTTTCCTCTCGACTAGTGCCGCAGCTGCCATTCCGAAAGTTGACAGGACTAGGCCTATGGCAATTCTCTGTAGGTTGGTGAAACCTGTTGCAAAATAAATGAAAATGGTAATTTAAAAACGTCGAAACAATTATCTCTAATTATAGCTCAATTTTGTGTCATTGATTACCTGGTTTTCCTTTCCATTTCTTCCAAAATGGCATAATGAGACGGTCATATACGGCCAAGGTGATCAATATAGCTGCCACGAAGAAGACGGTGAGGGAACCTGCAGGAATTTGGAAACCTCCAATTGATCTTTCCATGGTGGAAGCTTGCTCCACTGAAAATGTGATCATCTGTGCATAACTGGTCCAAAATATGATGGTTGTGGCCCATATTGGCAGAAGTCCCACCATCATTTTCACTTCCTCCACCCTTGTGACTGAGCAAAGTTTCCAGGGGTTTGGTACAGAAACAACATTCCTTTCGAAATCGCCTTCTGCAACAATGGCTGCCTTGTCCAAGAAGCTAGGGTAAAAGATAAGAAAAACCACATACAAGCAAAAATGAATGAGTCATGGAAAAAAAAAAGAAATAAATGATTAATTATTATATTTATTTCCATCAAACTCACAGGAATCGATCTGTGTGATGGATTCTTTTAGCCTCGGGAGAATCCTCGTATAAGAACTCGACGTTGGAAGGGAGTTCCATCTTCCTCTTATTTATTGCAGCCACAAGAACTTGGAAAATCTGAACTATTGGACTTCCTAAGCTTTTCTTGTATCTGTATCTTTTAGACCCTGATAAAAATATCAAGATGGCTACAAACATGGAGGCAGAGCAAATTCCATAACCCCAGCTTCTTCCAACTTCATCTTGCAAGTAGACGAGCACTGTGACCGCCATCAGGGTTCCGATGCTAATGAAGAAGAAGAACCTGTTGAAAAAATATGTCATTTGGGCTTTCTCCTTTTCATCTTTCTCGTCAAATTGATCGGTTCCAAACCCTGAGACACTTGATTTCAGGCCACCAGTGCCTAGTGCAATTAGATATAAGGCCGCATATAAAATTCCCATCTGAAATCCATTTGCTGGTTTGCATGTATGGGAAGCTGATGCATGGCATGGTGGTGGGCGTAGCTGTGGCAGTTTTGTAGCTATTGCTAATGTCCCAGTCCCCTAAAATCACAATAATCATCACCGTCAAAAACTGAACATCAGAAGATTGAAGTAAACATTTTTTTTAATTGACACAAGAGTCTTTATTGCTTGAATTTGAGTATGAGTATTCGATATAAGCATATTCAATTTTTTAAGGTTATTTTCATATATTTAAAAAATTTATAGAGAAACATATACTCATACCCATGTTCGAATATGCGTCAAATACGAGTGATAGAGCAACATAGACTTGAACTTCTTTTTTTCCCTTTAGTGTTGAGGGAGCAGTTCAAACACCTACCAGTGTCTGTATAGCGGCAAATATGGCGATCGTCTTGTATCTGCCTAAGAATGAATCAGCAAGAAAGCCTCCAAGCAAGCACAAGAGAAATGATGTGCCCAAGAAATCTGTTACTACGTTGGCGGAAGTTGAACTTGGCAAATGCATTACGCCATCCAAGTATGTCACAAGGTTAACAGCAATCCCCATTGTTGAAAACCTCTCACAGACCTCAATCCCTATGATATGATTTCAAACAAATCAGCATAGATATTTTTATGCGAAATAGTAGTTATTATCTTTTCCTTTTTTTTTTTCCTTCTGAATTAGTAAAGGAAACAATAAGAGTTAAAAAAAGCCATTACTTTTCCAAAGTGAATAAAACAAAACAAATTATTTTTACCAGCTCTTCAGGTGGGGCACAATTATTAAAAGTTTTGTACCAGAAAACCCTCAGAAAATGAAAGAGGAAGAAAAGTCAGGATGCAATGTCAAAACTTGATGACTGAGAAGCAGGGGTTATTAAGCATTTCGCATAACGATGTGTGTCCAACGTTTAAAATGTTATTTGAAGTCGTATTTTTATATTTTTATTTAAATATATGTTTGATATATATGAATATTTTGAATAAAATAACAAAATTGAAATAAAATAATTTTAATAAAAATAAATAAACAAAAGAAGGAAGTTAACCCTTTTTTTCTTCTGCTTTTGGGTAGATGAGGAATGTTAGCTGAAAGTGAAGCCTATATAATAATGTTGTAAAAGTGGAGTTATAATAATACCATAAAGCATTATGGTGAAAAAAGCAGATTGTCTTGAGAATATTTCAATAATTTCAGAACTTCCATGCATGAACGGACCCAGATAAAATATCTTCCTTATCCCATCAAACTCCTAACTGAAAGTGACATGGAATTTATTATGGTTACAAGTATTAGTATATATGGATTGGAGTTCTTACATGTCCCATTTGATTTGTCCCTTTCTCCATTCTATTCGTAAATAAAAGTGAATCAAAGGGCATAAAATAAAATCCTGATTTGATCACTAGCAAAATGGTTCCAATCACAGTGTCTGTATCCTTTTTTTTTTCCTCTTTATTTCAAGTAGCAGCATTCTTCGTACTGTAAAAAAAAAAAAGAAAAAAAAAGGTTTTTTTTTTTTAATTGTGAAAGGGTGTCATGTGTTACTGACGAATCTGCAAATAAGCTTTCTGGTCAAGTTCCTGATTAAAGATTTGTTAAGATTTGAAAGCCCCATCACCTTGCATGAACTAACTGCTTGATGCGGCTATTTTATATAAATATATTTTTTTATTTTTTGATTTATAATAATTTTTAAATTAATTTTTAAAATATTTTTTTTTAACGTGTGCCGATAACTTATCATAAAAAAAAGTGAGTTAATGGGTTGTTATAAGAAAATCACTGAAATAATATTTATTGAAATTATTAATTCACTTTTGTTTAATAACTATATAGCGAGTTTTCAACACATCAATTTGCTCTCTCTTTTTACGAATTTTCAGTATACATAAAAAAATATATTTCAAAAATTAATTTAAAAATTACTATAAATAAAAAAAATAAAAAAATTATAATATTTATATAAAATAGCTGCTTGATGCTCCGATGGAGCATCACAAATTCACTATCCCCTTTGCTATTGTTTTTTAAAAGCCGTTTATACTTTTTCTATATGATAATAAATGACGTCACATGGGATGTTAAATTCTTGTCGAGCAAGAAAGGCTAAGAGGGAAAAAAGTGTAAAAGCTTTTGGAATGATAGATGTTAGAAGTTATGGCAACAACTCTTGAACTAGTCAAAATCTGTCAGTTCAATTTTTCCTCCGCATGATTGTAAGGTCTTACTTTTTACAACAATGTTCAATTATTCAACCAAGATAGTGATAGGTAATCTCAAAGCCAACTCAAGAAATGATGCTAAAAAAGAAATTCACGGTGGAAGGTGCAACAAACATACCTAGAATGAGTGCAGCAGGAACCCAACCACCAATTTTTGACCTGTCGGCGGGGAACCCTTTGTAATCCAACGCATCCGCCACCGTCCAACTCATCTTCCCTTCCTGTAAAAGACATGAACAAAACATTTCAGAAGCTTTGATTAAGAATAGAGAAAGATAATGGCTAGCTTTATAGCCATTGGTAGAACACATAATGATGTTTCATAGTGTCGTGGGAAACTCGGACTGACCATTTTCTGAAATTCAACACAGGAAAAAAGGAAAGACAGGAAAGAAGTAAGATGTAAGAACGCCTTTCAACTTCTATGCTAGCTTCAACTTATGACGTGGGATGTGTTACTAGGAACTAGCTTCCCCTTTTATAAGCAAAGAAGTCTAACAAATAATGTTGAAACTAAAGTGACTCTCCACTAAGTAAATTAAGACAGATCACTGCTCATGTTTTTTTGATATAAAGGTTGGGGATTATGTTTATCGCGTTATTGAGTGGAAGGCTCTACCACTGATTAAAACCATTGCTTTTTTTTTTTTTTTTTATAAGCAGATATTTTTATAGAAAATAAATGAAATTTAAAGGCGATAGTGATTGAGACAACGTTAAGACGAAAATTGGAATCTGCAACACGCAAGTCCTATATATCACCTTCAATATCTGATAGATTGGTTCTGAATTTTCTGAAGGTTGTGAACCACGGTCACCCTAGGCGGCTTTTGTTTAGTGCCTTTGATGGCCCACAAAAGCGAAAGAAGCACACACCCCCTACCTCCTGCGAGCCCTTACCTTTTGTTTTTCTGCATGAGAACCAGATCAACTAGCAGTGAGTTTAAAACGTTTAAAAGAACAGAAAATAGAGTATGAATCATGACCCTTTCTTTGACATGAAAAAAAATAATGTAACAAAGCAGCCAAAAGAGAGTAAAGAAAGCAAACGTTTTTTTTTCCCGAAATGCAGCCAAAAGAAGAATGGGTTTAAAAAGGGTACGTTTCACACTAAAACACAGTCGATCTTTTGGGAAATGAAAAGAATGTTTCAATGCTGCATAATTAATTGTTTTTTTTTTCATTTTCACAGACACAGTGATACTTCTTTATGCTTTTTTAACTGTCAGTTTTGATGAAACCAAAAAGGTGTATGTATGCATCAATCAAGAAAAGTTACAGTAGACCCCAGAAAATTTCTTTTGGGTAAGGCTAATGAGTTTCTTCTTTTTTCACATGTTTTAAATCAGCTTAATTCATGATGATAATATGAAAAAATTAGCTAAACAAAAGTCCATCCTGATCATCTGATACAAGACACTGTTTGCCATTGCAGTACCCCACAAAATTTAACTGTTGCATGCCTGCAGCAATCAGACAAAGAGAATTAAGCCATATCTGTCAGCAGAAGAAACTAATTACTTTTTCCTGAAATCACACGCAATTACATTGATACACTCAATCCAACTCCAATCTACCATTTTATCATTTAGGGACTTGAAAAAAAGAAATAGTATCAGTACCTACTACATAGTCTTCGATGCAACTTAAAGCATTCCTTACAGCTTACTGTTTCACCTGGAGTTCTTTAACTATATCTTAACCTTACTGAAAATTTTGATTCATTTCATTTCATACAATTTTCAGAAATCTTTTATGGGATCGTATAGATCAAGACCCTGTGTTGCAAAGAACTTGCATGGTTTGATTTTGTCAATAAAGCTAGGTTACATGTACAAAAATCACAGATACCTTGACCTAGAAGTCAATTAAATGGGATTGAACAGGTTTGACAAGTACTTTTTTTTTTTTTTGTGGTATTTTTGGGCTTGTAAAAGTTGAACCTAGCTAGCTAAGACCCCTAACATATACAAAAATCGACATGAAAGTATGGTATCAGTCCTACCACTATATGAAGACATTATTGTGCACTCATACATTGGGGAACTGCTCAAAATCGAAGTTAGACAAGAATAGATAATGATTGTCGAGTAGGTTCAAGGAAAGTTGACTAAGAACTCATCTCTATCGATCAAACATGCATAAATACACAAATTGATCTATAACATCAAGCACTCCTCCACAATCCATCCCACCACGTGCCCTGCACGTGCCACTGGGGGTACTCGAGATTCGCACGTGCAATTAATTATACAATGCACCTGCACACGTACCAACAGACAAGCACTCAAAAAAACCAATCAAAACCCACCGGCCATTGCCGCCACATGGTTCAAGAAAAAGAGAGGTTCCACTTCACAAAAATCATGCGAGGCCAAATGTGACCTTGATATATGAGAAAAATATTAGGAGCAATTAAAGAAACCTTTATATTTCTGTTAGGAGATTGTTGGTATTGTTAAAAGTTAGTTAATCTGTTAGCTTTTAAAATATAGCTAAAGGAATAGTGAAAGTGGGCTGGTTTTCATTTATTGACAGTATAAAAACAATTGTACTAAGGATGAGAGGATATGTATTAATGAATTTACATGCATTTCTTTTTCTTATTCTCTGTTTCTCTATTCTTTCCTTCCTCTCTCCTTTTTGTTATCTCAGCTTGTTCTCGAGAACTGTTCTTCATCCCATATCTCTTGTTCAAATGTTTATTTCTTTAATCTTTTTTTTCTTAATTGTTTAGCTAAATTCTACACACATCAGACCCATAACCAGACAATCCCTCCCATGGGACCCTTTCAATTCTCTTTCTCTCCCTTCCCTTCTTCCACTATCAATTGAAAGGATTTGTTTAATGTCTTTTGACTACTATCAGGCATATACCACAGAATCCACAACCACCACCCCCCATATTGTCTCTCAATGATCTGATTGAGTTCCCTACCCCCTTCTCTTTTGGGCACTTGTGTCTCCATAGAAATGCTCCAAGTGTAAAGGAAAAGATGAATTGTTCAGTTGTTGTTCCAACTTTTTGGCATTAGGAGAACGGGCAAATGCATAGTTCCTCAATTATGTTGAATTATGGCCACTTAATTCAACCTTGAATTCAAATGATATTATCCCTTTCAAATATTTTAATCAGTGGCATAACAATGAAAGCTTGTTAGTAATGTCCAGAGGGGGTTAACCACTCAAATGTAATCAAGGATTTCTCTCTTTGAGGACATTATTAATTATGTGACACTATACTATGGTAATAAATTCAACCAAATGAACGATCCTCAATTATGTTTGATGTGAAAATTTGATCGAAGAAGATCTTTCACTCTACCAAAGGATTTTCAATATACATACATACATACATATACATATACATATATATATAT
>JBBYHK010000020.1:2206810-2221408 GCA_038382065.1 Adansonia grandidieri | reverse complement strand
TTTAATATATTAATAAAATAAATTAAATAATTTTAATTCATTAAAGAATTTTAAAAATATATAAATAAGGTGTCATCATTTATTTTCGTAAAAATATATAAATTTATGTATTATTGATGTATTAAATATAAATTTTAATAAAAAATAAATTAAAATATTTTTTATATAAAAATAACAGACCAAATGCCATACTGGAAAAAAAAATTATAAATAAATTTTTAAAATTTATAGGCAAGTATTATTACTCAAACGTGAAACGACCGAACCAAGTAATTGATCATGGAATAGCACCAACCTTACTGAAATCAATCTCAAACTCAAATTGCCTAACTAACGCATCAACAACAACCCCGCCCCCCCGGGCAAATCCCCATATTTAAACTCCGGATCCAATTTCCTTGCCCCATCAAAATCATCAACCTCGCAACACCAAAAACTGCACTTCCCTTAGCCCCCGTCTCTCCGGGGCCAAAAAATCCACCAGCACCAACCATGGGAGCCTCCGCCGACGCCGCAATCACTACTTCCACATCAACCACCAACATCTCCCCTTCCATCCTCAAAAAAATCCTCCTCTCCTACAGCTACGTAGCCATATGGATCTTCCTTTCCTTCACCGTGATAGTCTACAACAAATACATCCTCGACCAAAAATTGTACAATTGGCCTTACCCCATCTCCCTAACTCTCATCCATATGGGCTTTTGTTCCTCCATAGCTATGCTCCTCGTCCGTATCTTCCATGTCGTCGACCTTCCTTCTTCCATGTCGCCCCGTCTCTACCTCTCTTCTGTAGTCCCCATCGGCGCCCTTTACTCCCTTTCGCTTTGGCTTTCTAACTCGGCCTACATCTACCTCTCTGTTTCGTTCATCCAAATGCTCAAAGCCCTCATGCCGGTTGCCGTTTACTCCATCGGCGTTCTCTTTCGTAAAGATTCTTTTAAATCGTCCACCATGGCTAACATGCTCTCTATTTCCTTGGGGGTCGCCATTGCTGCTTATGGAGAAGCCAAATTTGATACTTGGGGTGTTTTATTGCAGCTCGGGGCCGTTGCGTTTGAAGCTACGAGATTGGTTTTAATCCAAATACTCCTTACTTCAAAAGGAATTAACCTTAACCCAATTACTTCCCTTTATTATGTTGCTCCTTGTTGTTTCGTTTTCTTGCTCATTCCCTGGGTTGCAGTTGAACTACCTTCGCTTAAAGAAAACTCATCTTTCCATTTCGATTACTTCATCTTTGGAACCAACTCCTTTTGTGCTTTCGCTTTGAACCTGGCGGTGTTCTTGTTAGTCGGGAAGACATCGGCGTTGACTATGAACGTGGCGGGTGTAGTCAAAGACTGGTTGCTGATAGCGTTTTCCTGGTCGGTGATTAAAGATACGGTGACTCCACTTAATTTGTTTGGTTATGGGCTTGCATTTTTGGGGGTTGCTTATTATAATCATTCGAAGTTGAAGGTTCTTAGAGAAAAGGAAGCACAGATGGCTCAAGAGGCTGATGATGAGGAAAGTGGCAGATTGTTGGATCAGAAAGAAGGGGATGGGACTCTAAGAAGAAATGAATCACAGGGTTAATTTGGCTTTCCTACACTTAATTTTAATTAAACTTCTAGATAATAATGATTAAACTAGAAAGAGATTATAGAGGTGTTTAGTTTCTTTTCTTTGCTTGCTCTGTTTATGGTTAAGGTTGATTTATCTTGTCAATAGTGCCAACTGCCAACTCATGTTGTAGACAAAATAATGATTTACTCATGTCAATGGTGCCTTTTGTTGATTGCAATTAGCGTTGCTCTGATTCTTGATTGAAAGTTAAACTTGTAAAAACTGGAAAAACCTAATGCAAGGAGGAAACCTTGGGCAATCGCCGTCTGATTGATCATGGGTTTAGACCTAATTATTCAGTTTGGTGTTATAGCAACTTAGGGGGAAATAAGAGTCAAGAAAGTTGAGCAGATTTGACGATGTACAGTTGGAATATTAAGAGGAGGAAGGCTGTGAATGCTATAATAATTAAATGATAAATATTTATTTCATAAATTCATTAATGATTTTTACGATAAATAGTTGACATGTTTCAAAAATTTTAATAATGTAACATGATTTAAATGGAAAGAATATATATGTCAGCATGAAAAAACCGGTTCATATAAACTTTCCCCCCCAAACCATTAATTAATGTCTTAAAATAAATATTCACCATTTAATAATTTCATTTGTCCATATATATTGATATGAAATAACCATTCCATTTAATCTTTTGGCGTAGAACTCACTTGCAAGATGGTCGCCTGGTTCCTTGATTAAGGGTTTCACTCTGTATCCAATTGAATCCAAAAGTATCTTCGTCTTGTGCTTCACAGTTTTACAGCCCATTAAGATCTAATTTAACAAAATCAGGCAATTGTAAAAGATTTTGTTCTGTCTGATTAAGGAAGAAAAGAAACTGGCTTCAACTTCAATGCGGCAATCTGATTATAGTTTCTAATTGGGTACATGGCTCATATATTTTTGCAATTAAAATCTCTTTTGGATTGGATGATACTACCAATCTGATTAGTCAAAGATCATTTTTAGAACCCTTTCAACTTATTACCTAATAACAATGGCAAACATTATCTGCGAATTGTCATATGCATTGCAAGCCAGTTGCCAACTTGATCAAGAAATCAGGTTACTCTCTATCTGATGAAAATGAGTATGAATATATAAGAGCTGATGATCATCTGGGAGCCATGCGCGTGACCTCACTTTATCAAAGAACATAGCCTTTTCCTCCTCTTTTCGGCTAACTGTAGCCTCGTGCAACTGTTAGAACTAAGATGGCGATATTTTTCCTTTGTCTGGACTTGAGAGATGTAACGGATATTGTTCATGGTCGCATTTTCAATCCAAGTTCATCAGTTTATCTTTTATCTCTGCCCTCATGTGAACGTATTCAAGTTTCTTAATGAGCCTTAATTAGAGTTGGATATATGAAGAATATTTACGCTTAATTACTTTACATGGAAATCGTCTCATGACATGATTCAAATCCGAATGCAGATTATCAACTTTTTTTTTTCTTTGAAATCAAGTTGAATCTAATCGAAGCATAACTCTAGAAGTTGTGATTATTTTCTGTAACCATTGTATGATGTTAAATCTAAAACTAAATCTAGAGTGCTAGACTTTTCGCTCATTGAAACTATTATTGAGAATATTCTTTCGCATTTACTGATCACCGCATGCTGTCCCGATTGCTGTTCTGCAAGAGAGTTTTAGATATAATTCTGTACCATACTTGGCCACGTAAACATTGAATCCCCAAGAGATGGCCACCCACTATCTCTATAAATGGTTCAGCCGGTCATCTTTGGAAGTAGAGACCCTATTAGAAGGGAATAATAATGTACAGCAAAATGAGGACTTTAGGCTCGTAAAAAAAAAAAGGTGAAAAAACAATCATTCATATGGACTGAAATCTTGCTATTTTTTTTTTAAATACAGTAGAGAAAGGAGGGGTCACCGATAATGTTCAATCCTACAGAAGTCTAGCACTTATCGTCCGCAGAGGAGCCATTAACAATGGTCTCCAACTGAAGGGCGGATTTTGGGTTTCGAGGCTTGTACCAAACAGCACAAAGAAGATATAGTACAAAATTTACGATGCCTAGAACTGCTAGAAGTCCATAGAAGCAGTCGAGTCTGCCATGGTTTATACTATCAGCCAGCCACCCTTGCCCATCATTAATGCTTCCCGTCACCCTTTTCACTACCGTTACCAAGAAACTGCTGAAGAAGAAACCAAGCGATAGGGTTGTGAGGAAGACACCAGTGCTCAGGGTTTTCATTCCTTTGGGAGACTTAGTAATGAAGAAATCAAGCTGGCCTGTATATATAAATGCCTCACCAGCACCCACGAGGAAGAATTGTGGAATCAGTAAGAACACGCTTACAGGCAGGGTCGCCATGGTGGCACCCGCAGCTCTAGCTACCGCCAATCTTTTCTTCTCAGCTACTGCTGCAACCGCCATTCCAATAGTCGACAGGACTAGGCCAATGGCAATTCTCTGTAGGTTGGTAAAACCTGTTGCAAGAAAATTGAAAATGGTACAAATATTTGAATACAGTTATCAATGATTATAGCATAATATAGTGTCATTAATTTATTTTCATGTACATATACCTGGTTTTCCTTTCCATTTCTTCCAAAATGGCATAATAAGAAGGTCATAAACAGCCAGAGTGATTAATATAGCTGCCACAAAGAAGACGGTGAGGGAACCTGCAGGAATTCGGAAACTTCCAATTGATCTTTCCATGGTAGAGGCTTGCTCCACTGAAAAGGTGATCATCTGCGCATAAGTGGTCCAAAATATGATGGTTGTGGCCCATATTGGCAGAAGCCCCAGCATCATTTTCACTTCCTCCACCCTTGTGACCGAGCAAAGTTTCCAGGGGTTTGAAGCAGAAATAACATTTCTTTCAAAATTTCCTACTGCAACAATAGCCGCCTTGTCCAAGAAGCTACGATAAGATAAGGGGAAAAAAAAAGCATTATGAAATGATGAATGAATTATGGCACTAAAATAAAGAAATAAATGATTGGAAGTACTTTTATTCCTATGCAAATACTGAAGAACTCATGAGTAGACAGGAAACTCACTGGAATTGACTAGTGTGATGAATTCTGGTAGCCTCAGGAGTATCCTCGTATAATAATTCAACATTGTAAGGGAGTTCCATCTTCCTTTTGTTTATTGCAGCTACAATAACTTGGACAATCTGAACTATTGGACTTCCCAAGCTTTTCTTGTATCTGTATCTTTTAGTCCCGGATAAAAATATCAAGATGGCTACAAACATGGAGACAGAGCAAATTCCATAAGCCCAGCTTCGACCAACTTCATCTTGCAAGTAGACAAGCACTGTAACCGCCATCAAGGTTCCGGTACTAATGAAGAAGAAGAACCTGTTAAAAAAATAGGCCATTTGGGCTTTCTCCTTTTCATCTTTCTCGTCAAATTGATCGGTTCCAAATCCTGAGACACTTGACTTTAGGCCACCAGTTCCTAGTGCAATTAGATATAGAGCCATGTATAAAACTCCCATCTGGAATCCATTGGCAGGTTTGCATGTATGGGAAGCATATGCATGGCATGGTGGTGGGCGTAGCTGTGGCAGTTTTGTAGCTATTGCCCATGTGCCAGTCCCCTAAATCACCCAAGTTCATCACAGTCAAAAACTGAAGAGCAGAAGATTGAAACGAACATTTTTTTAGTTAACTTCTTGAGTTTTTTTTTTTTTTTTTTCCTTTCCTTTAGTGTTCTTAAGTTAAGAAGGCAGATCTTTGAACACCCACCAGGGTTTGTATAATGGCAAATATGGCAATTGTCTTGTATCTGCCAAGGAATGAATCAGCAAGAAAGCCTCCAAGCAAACACAAGAGAAAAGATGTGCCCAAGAAATCTGTTACCACGTTGGCTGAAGTTGAACTCGGCAAATGCATTGTGCCAACCAAGTATGTCACAAGATTAACTGCAATTCCCATGGTTGAAAGCCTCTCACAGATCTCAATTCCTATCAAATGATTTTAACAAATCAGATTAGCATGTATTTGTACGTTAGATTTTAGTTATTTAACTTAATTTATCTTAAAAAATGAAACCTATGAATTCAAAAGATTTCATGACTTTTCCAATTTTAAACTCTTTTACTGTGCCTTCTGTGTGAAAGAACTCAGAAATAAAAGAAAATTACTTTTTATCAGCTTTTTCTGGTGGAGATAATTATTAAAAGTTCTATACCAGAACACCTCAGAAAATGAAAAGGGGAGCAAACATCAGGATTCCATGTCAAAATTTGATGACTAAGAAGAAAGGGTTATTAAGCACTTAAATTAAATAAACAAAATGAGGAAGTTAACCATATATTTTTCTGTTTTTACGTAGATAAGGAATGTTAGCAGAAAGTGAAGCATATATAATAATGTTTTAAAGGTGGAGTTATATAATACCATAAAGCTTTAAGGTGGAAAGCAGATTTGGCTTGAGAAGCCGGACTGTGGGAAAAAGTATTTATTGTTAAATAATAATTTAGGCTGAATCGAATAGAATTTATAAACATCTTGTTCAAGGCCTGGCCCTTGAACAGTTAAGCATGAATGACCTCAGAAAGAACATCTTCCTTATCCCAACAAACTCCGAACAAAAAAAGACATCAATTTTATCATCATTAGAAGTATATATGGGTTGGAGCTCTGATAGGTCCCATGTGGTTTTGTTCCCCTTCACCTCCAACCTCCACTCCACTCATAAACATAGAAGTGAATCAAAAGGGAATAAAATAATATCTCTATAATTTGTTCATATAGTGCTTGATTTTTAATTTTAGTGATCAGAATTCGATCCTGACAACCTCAAGTACTGCGAAAACAATAATATTGTTTGACCACTAGCAATAAGTTTTTTTCTTTCATTTTACTTGTGAAAGGGTGTCATGTATTATTGCTGAGCCTGCTAATAAACTCTCTGTTTAATTTCCTGATTAAAGTAAAGATTTATTAAGACTTGACAACCCATCACCTCTGCATGAACTGATGGAATATTTCTATTTTTCTACTAAACGTATATTCATTTAACAGCAATTTCTACTCGTTCTAAATAATAACAAATGATGTCACATGAAACTTTAAATGCTTGTCCAAAAGAAAAAATGCTAAAGGAAAAATGTGAAAAGCTGTTAGGATGATCTTGTAAGTTATGACTACAACTCTGGATCTAGTCAAGGCCTGTCAATTCATGCTGTACGTGATTTAAATTTTACAACAATGTTCGATTATTCAACTAAGAGATAGACAGCTAATCTCAAACCAATTTCGAGTAAATGATGTATGAAATAAATTCATGGTAGATTATCTAATCAAACAAACCTAGAATGAGAGCAGCAGGAACCCAGCCACCAGTTTTTGACCTGTCAGCAGGGAAGCCCTTGTAGTCTACCGCATCCGCTACCGTCCAACTCATCTTCCCTTCCTGAGAGCCATGAACAAAAAATATTTAAGAAGCTTTGATCATGTTAATAACAAATTAAAAGAGAAAATGGCTTAACTTGTCTGATAACGCTGACTCACCATGTTATGAAATTCAACAGGAAAAAATACTACAATACTGAAAGAAAGACAGTAGAGAAGTAAGGTGTAAGAATGCCTTTGTCTCCTACGTTAGCTTCAACTCACAACTTGGAACTAGATCCTCCTTTTATAGACAAGCTAGCAGTCTAAAAAATAATGTTGTTAAAGTGACTCTCTACCAAGTAATTGAGACAGATCACTGCTCTTGTGGCTTGATATAAAGGTAAGGGATTGTGTTTATCGCATTTTCTAGCGGAAGGTTCTGGGACTGATTAAAAACATTGTGTTTTTTTTTTAAGCAGATTATTTTTAGAAAATACAGGGAATTTTAAATGTGGTGCCTGATTGAGGATAGTTAAGAGAGAAAATGGAATCTGGAACATGCAAAACCAATATATCACCTTCAACTTATGTTGTTTCGACTCTTATTTTTCTTAAAGTATTTATGTTTCATGTATCTTTGAATATAGGTATATGGGGATATGACCTCATCCTCCAAATACATGAAAAAACTTTAAAAAATACATATTTGTGTCAAATACATATACTCATATCCGATACTCGTACTTAAATTCGAATAGTATAGCCTTCAACCCCATCCCTTCTTTGTGGCAGGATAGATTGGTTTTTTGTTTGTGAAGGTTATGAACCAAAGCACCCTAGGCTTTCTTAGTGCTTTTGATGCCCCACCATACCAAAAAATGCTCCCCCACGCCTTATCATTTGTTTCAGTATGAAAGCCAGAAACCAGTGCGTTAAAACCTTTCACAAAAATGGAGTATGACCCTTTTTTCACATGCAAAAAAATATTACAATAATGTCACAACAGAGCCAAAAATGAAAGCTAAAGCTTCGCTGAAATAGAGCCAAAAGACGGGGTTGTAAAATGTTTCAAACTGAAATGCATATGATCATTTTTCACACGAAAATAATGTTGCAATAGTGCATAAAGAAATATCTTTGTTTTTCACAGCAAAATGGTAGCTTTTTATGCTTTTTTAAAGTTTTAACAATCAATTTTGATGGAAGAAAAGGGTCTAGCCGACTTCTTTTATAAGTCAGAAGAAGATTACAGATGTATCAATCAAGAGAAATTACATTGGTAAGGCTAATGAGTTTCTTCAATTTTAACATTTCTAATCAGCTTGATCGAAGGCGATATGCAAAGTCCATCCTGATTCAGCTGATAAAAACACATGTATTGCAATAAGCAACATTTCAGCTGCTGCAGTTCAGTTCAAATAAAATTCTGCAACAGAAGTGGCTAAACTTTTTAGCATAGCAGCAATCAAACAAAGAGAATTATCGCCACTGCATTTGTTCTTTTGCTATCAAAATGGCACTCCATGGATATCTGGTGGGAAATTGCGGCCGTGGAGACGAAAGAAATGAAAAGCTTATCCCAGCTAGTGATAATCACCAAATTCGTTGTTTCTTATAAATTTTTGGGTAGATGGTCCTAGAAAGAGTCAACAGAAAAATGAATGTCAACCATGAATTTAATGGCTTTGTTTGAGGCTTTGAGCATGAGCCATTTGATTTGAGGCCTGCTGCTGAACATCCAGGAAAAGGGAAATGGTCCTTGCCAACGACTGCTGCCCACACTTCATGTGGTCAGAACAACCCTCTCGTCCATACTCCTAACCTTTGGGACCAGCAACTTGTGTTACCTCTTTTGGGGAAAAAATGACGCTGAAAATATCAATCAATTCTTCACCTGAAAAAAAAAGGGGGAATTTTTTATCACAAAAAATTGAAAAGGAAAGCGTAAGAAAAGATATTTGAGAGTGTTAAAGTCGCCCGTCAAGTCGACCAGCTGGATCCACCAAATTTACTAGCAATCTAAGCCATGAAAGCCTAAGCCAGCGTCAAGGAAGATATGTGGACGTTTCTCAGCTCGTCCGCCACCATCAGTCGGGTACCGATCACTATCATCACGATAAGAACACCACTTACACCGTTTGATCATAAAATCCCAAATCAATCCCAACCAAAGGATGACACATGATACCCCTAAATTCTTCCAAAAAAACAGGTACAACCTTTATTGGGATGATTAACACGCACTCCAAATACCTCAACCTCCCTTCACTTCCTCTCTCAAATATTTACTCAAGAGTCGAAATACGTCTTAAATATCAAATTTCAACACCTTTTTTTTCTCTCTCTCTTTAAAACCCCACAAACCACCGAGGCAAGGGGCAACCATATCCGCACAAAAAAGACCTCAACAGCGAGAATGAAAAACCAATTCATTAGTTTACCGGAGCCTTTCCTTTGTTTTCGGGATGGGAAAGAGGGAAAAGCACGAAATTTGATAGTGTGGAAAACCTTGAATGAGGCTTTGCTTAGCCTCCCACGTTTCGGCCAACAATTAAGCCTAATTTCTAGTAGTAGGTACCGATCACTTCACTTTCTCAAAAGTTTAAGATTATTCCATTTGTTCTAATATTGATATTCCATACACATGAAAATACTCCTATTAAATATACATATTTATATTCAAAATTTATTTTCAAGTCTGAAATAACATAATTTAAACTTACCCCAAATAGATATAAAGAACTTCGTAGCTAGGTATTTAGAGATCAATGGCGTCTTGGATAATCTTAAAACTTAGCCCCAAAAAACATTGCTTATAATCAAATGAATTTATATGAAAACTTTAGACAATCAAAGTGTACCTTTAAACAAAAATCTCTTCAAATTTTATATGATATAAGAATTCATAAGAGTTCGTTCAATTCCTAGTAAAAGAAAAGCCTTGATAGCGCAAAGCCCATTTCATTGTAATATTGGTTTAAAAGCCCATTTACTTCAGCACCTTCTTTCGCTCAGATTCCCATTTCAAAGTTTTAAGGTTTTAGAAGGGTTTAAGGTTTAACTTCGTTTTTCTTTGCATTTCAATCACCGTCTCTTATGAAACTCTCATGACTGCCCGGCAACTCCGTTGTATCACCAGACAATGGTCAACGATCTTACGAAACTTGCACTCTTCTAAACATGTTCGCCAGTTGCTCGACGAAAGTCCTTACTCAAACCCAACCTCCCTTTGCCCTGTTAATCCTTCTCCGCCCACTTTTTTGCGTGTTAATCTCCCCTTTGACGCCTTCAAAAAGCTCAAACAACTCCTTAAATCTAGCCATTTTAATGCCATTGATGAAGTTACACTGGCTCTGGCTCTCAAAAGGTCCTGCGGTAATTTAAAACAGGGGACCCAGGTTCACAAATTTGCTATCACCTCCGGGCTCATGTCCTTTATTACGGTTCCAAATTCATTAATAAATATGTACTCTAAATCTGGGCAGTTTGATAAGGCTTTGTGCATCTTTGAGGACTTAAATGATCCCGATATAGTTTCGTGGAATACTCTGCTTTCGGGGTTTCAAAAAAGTGAAGAAGCGTTGAATTTTGTTTTGAGGATGAATTTGAATGGGGTTGTTTTCGATGCAGTAACTTATACCACAGCTCTTTCTTTCTGTTTGGACCTTGAAGGCTTTCTTTTCGGGCTGCAGTTGCACGCACTTGTAATGAAGTCTGGATTAGATTGTGAGGTCTTTGTGGCAAATGCGCTTATAACTTTGTATTCAAGGTGCAAGCGTTTAGAGGAAGCTCGAAGGATGTTTGATGAGATGCCGAATCGAGATTTGGTTTCCTGGAATGCGATCCTTTCAGGGTACAGCCAGGAGAATAGTTATGGGTTAGAAGCAATTTGGGCGTTTATCGAAATGTTGAGACAAAGGATGAAGCTGGATAATGTATCATTTACTGGCGCTGTTTCAGCCTGTGGCCATCAGAGGAAGTTAGAGGTTGGAAGACAGATTCATGGTTTGTGTATAAAAAGAGGATACGGTACGCATGTATCCGTTTGTAATGTTTTGATGTCGATGTATGCAAAGTGTGAGGTTGTTGAAGATGCAAAATTGGTGTTCGGAAGAATGAATGATCGTAACGTTATCTCTTGGACTACAATGATTTCTGTTGATGAAAAGGATGCTGTGCACCTCTTTAATGAAATGAGATTAGATGATGTTTATCCAAATGATGTTACATTTGTTGGATTGATCCATGCCATAACCACTGGGAAATTAGCGGAAGAAGGCCGAATGGTTCATGCATGCTGTGTAAAGGGTAACTTTTTGTCAGAATCAAATGTTTGCAACAGCCTTATCACCATGTATGCTAAATTTGAGTTGGTACAAGACTCTATGAAGGTTTTTGAGGAACTAAAATCCAGAGAAATTGTCTCATGGAATGCTTTGATTTCTGGCTATGCTCAAAATGGAATGTACCTAGAAGCTTTGAGGACCTTTTTATCAGCCGTTCAGGAATGTAAACCAAATCAATACACGTTTGGTAGCCTCTTGAATGCAATTGGTTCTGGTGAACATATATCTCTAAAACATGGTCAGCGGTGCCACTGTCATTTAATAAAGATTGGATTCAATACTGATCCAGTAGTGTCCAATGCTCTTCTCGATATGTATGCAAAGCGTGGGAGCATATCTGAGTCTCAAAAAGTTTTCAGTGAGACTCCTCAGAAGAGCCAATTTGCTTGGACATCAATGATATCCGCCCATGCAAGGCATGGGGACTATGATTCAGTGATGACTTCATTCGAAGAGATGAAAAGGGATGGAGTCAAACCTGACTCAATCACCTTTCTTTCCGTGCTAACAGCTTGTGGCAGAAATGGAATGGTTGATATGGGTCAACAGCTCTTTAACTCAATGCTGACAGAATATCAGATTGAACCATCCTCAGAGCATTATTCTTGTATGGTGGATATGTTGGGCCGTGCGGGAAGATTGGAGGAGGCAGAGAAGCTGATGGGTTGCAGTCCAGGCGGGCCAGGGTTGTCTATGCTGCAAAGCTTGCTGGGGGCTTGCACAATACATGGAAACGTAGAGATGGGTGAGAGGGTGGCTGATGCTTTGATGGAGATGGAGCCCAATGAGTCAGGTCCATACGTGTTGATGTCGAATTTGTATGCCAAGAAAGGAAAGTGGGAGAAGGTAGCAAAATTGAGGAGAAGGATGAGACAAAGGGGAGTGAGGAAGGAAGTGGGGTTTAGTTGGGTGGATGTTGGTGACATCAACAGTTCATTGTCTTTGCATGGGTTCTCATCGGGAGACAGGTCGCATCCACTGTCTGAAGAGATTTTCAAAATGGCAGAATGCCTGGGATTAGAAATGAAACTTCTGAGAGAGAAAGACAAGCAGATAAATATGGCAATTGCAGTATAATGTGAGCAATTGAGAATTCATTTTGTGCTTTGTAGCAGTTCAAAATATTGATTCTACTCCTTAATCTTCTTCCACTTTCTTTGAAGAGTGGAATGGCCAAACGTGTAATCCTCTATCTTTTAAATGAAAACAGAATACAGAAACTGTAACATTTCTTTTCTTGAAATGTATTCTTTCAATTCCCATCTACTTCTTGAGAGAATTTGCATGAAAACTCTCTTCCACCTCTACCTCACAATTGAATAAAAACTAGAAATGGGCTCAGCTCAGACATTCCAAGAGTATACATTAACCAGTGGCAGAAATAGAACTAAAAAATTAAGACGTGAGCGGCAGGATTCGAACCTGCGCGGGCAGAGCCCACATGATTTCTAGTCATGCCCGATAACCACTCCGGCACGCCCACTGGATGCTGGATTTCGCCAAAATTACAATTAATCAATGTAATCTTGAAATTTGACGAAGAACTCTAAAAATAAAAAGACCGGTCTCCTCGACCTCAAGCTTCTTCACACTTCTCTCCTTTATTTCTTAAAATTCTATTCCGTGAAAATCATTTCACTTCCCATTGCAAATTCCTGTCCCTAATTGGAGAACAAGATATTACAAAAAGAAAAAATGCAAAAGGTTTACTTGCTACAGCATTCAAAGACGCCCAGAATTCAGAATACCTTAACGGAGATTTAATCCCTTAAAATAGTCAATAACATGTAAACTCAATGTTTTTGGAGTACTAATCCACATGTTTGCTTTCTTTTAAGTTGAAAGAAAACCTTTATTTGTCCAATTTAACACGAATGAAACAAAAGGAACGATTTAGCAGTTAATCGTGAAGTGGGTCAGATTCAAACAACACAGATCCAAAAATGAAAGAGTGATCGAAGCAGGGCAAAGGCCATTTCTAACCAGCGAAATTATAAATTTTCCATTGAAACTCTTCTGATTTACATCAACATTTGCTCAGAGAGCAAATCCCACAAAAGACCTAAAACTTAGAGCTCTAATTTTAGATATTAATCAACTAAAGACAAGTAATAACCTAAGCTCTCTCTCCTCTAATCCTCCTAGCAAGCTGGATATCCTTAGGCATGATCGTGACTCTCTTAGCATGAATAGCGCAGAGATTAGTATCCTCAAACAGTCCGACGAGATAAGCCTCCGCCGCTTCTTGAAGAGCGGCAACAGCGCTGCTTTGGAACCTCAAGTCAGTCTTGAAATCTTGAGCGATTTCTCTCACCAGCCTCTGGAATGGAAGTTTCCTAATCAAAAGCTCGGTGCTCTTCTGGTACTTCCTGATTTCTCTCAGAGCCACAGTTCCTGGCCTGAAACGGTGAGGCTTCTTCACCCCTCCGGTGGCCGGAGCTGATTTGCGAGCAGCTTTGGTGGCCAGCTGCTTACGTGGAGCTTTCCCACCGGTTGATTTCCTAGCTGTTTGCTTGGTACGAGCCATTAGACGAATTGGCGATGAACCAAAAAGTGTTTGGATTGGGAAAAAGTGAGAAGATCTTGAAGAAAAAGTTTGACGATGGAAGTGGTGAAGATTTGGGGGGAATACATATAAACGGGAATTTGGGAGAAGCGGGAAGAAGTGTTTGCCAAATATTTTAAATGGGCGAATATTAACCGTTGATTGTTTGGGTTATCGACGACTGTTAAGTTGTTGAAGTCCCGATCCATGTGCGAAGCAAAATGACCAATAGGATCCGTTCATTTAAGCCGCATTATTTTTAAGTTATGGGTCTGAGAGAAGATCTAAGTCGTTTATGAATTGGTTTATCAACGGATATAACCTAGCAAAACAGCGGGATCTGGATAGCTATCCGTGGGATATCCAACTAGCCAATGCTATTTATTTATCACTCTTCACATAATTTACTAGCACAACAAATTTTCTTATGAATATCAAAAGGCCCCTTATGAGCTAAACTAATTTGGGACTCATATGATTCACGAATTAATTTATTTTTATGAATATATAAAGTAATGATATATAGATATAATCATATAATAAAATAAAGATATAATTTATATTAATTATTGCCCATTAAGAAAAAAATTTATATTAGCTTATATCTTAAAGTTTAGTAATATAATTTTTTATTCGCGTGATAAAATTTTAGTATGTTATAGGAAAACATCATAAAAACAGTTTATAACAGAGTTATATTATTTTATCAAATCCATAATGTAGTTTTATGAAAAAGTAAGTCAAATAAATATTAAAAAGCCTTGACA
>JBBYHK010000020.1:2176541-2188821 GCA_038382065.1 Adansonia grandidieri | reverse complement strand
TTATGATAAAAAATATATATGACAGATCCAAGTGAAAAGTAAATTATAAAATAGAAAAATAGATTAAAAAAAAGTTATGCATTTATTTTTTAAATAAGAAAAAAGTATTTGAAAAATAAAAAATAAAAATTGTTAATATGATCTTATTAATTTATACTATTATAAAATCTGTGATTAAATTTAGTGTTATGAGTCAAGTGACATCACCTCGATAAAAAAAATTACAGAAAAGCCAAAATTAAAATTAAAAGCATATATTTCTATCTTTTATTATTTTTAAATTAAAAATTAAAATTATTTTCTAAAAAATTTGCCTATATATATTTTTTAATCTATGACCATCAAAATAATTTTTTTTTGTTCATATATTTTTAACAAAATTTTTTTCTCTCACACCTAGTACGTAATTTCTTTTTAATTTTTAATTGAATTGACGTTACAAGATTCATCATGATAATTTTATGGAAAATTTTATATGCATTATAAGTTAAAACATTTATTACTGTATTACCACATTTGTTCAACGGAGCAACAACAGAAGGTTGTAATGAAAAATATAGGTCAATTGCAAAAAAAATATATATATATATATATATATATTATTCTGTGACCCAAAATAAATGGGGCCTTTGAGTTTTGAAGTTTAAAAATCTAACATTTAACAACGTTGAGATATGTTGTGTTAATTTGTTTTTTCTGATCTCTTTAATTATAATCACGCGACGGTTTAGCCTGTATGACTTCTCCAAGACTGATTTGTTCGTCAATTTAACTTTCGTAATTATTTTGGATAAGGTGTCCACGGCCAACTTGGGACAAATTGCCCTAAAAAAAATTTAAATTTTTTTGTTTAAATTTATTTTCAGCTTATCCATATTACCTAAGTTACCATCCATAATTAATAAAAAATTAAAAAATATATTTTTATATTATTATTATTATTATTATTTTATAATTAAATTTAAATAAATATTATTTTTAAATTATTAAATGTCAATTCAAATCAAATTACTAAAATACTTGTTTAAACCCAAATCCAAATAAACCAGACTTGTTTGATCAAACAAATACTCTGACCTAGGTTAGCCAAACCTGTTAGATTGGACAAGTAACCCAATCCGTTATCAAGTGAAATAAAATAACTTACTTAGTATCAAAATGGTTGCTGCGTATCCCATGTAAGTCCAGACAATATTCTCGACATATAACGTTTTACATTAAATAGTCAGTCAATTTACCACGGAAAATTTTAAAATGTGGTCTTAAAATGCTCACCTAGCAAGCCCGAGAACCGCACTATACAGGATTTATGGACCTTAACCATGAAATTGCAAAAGATTTTGCTATGTATGAGAACTGTCTAATTCAGAGTCCAGTGGCAGTTTGTTGTAGCACAGAAAGCAGAGATCGTAATGCTGCGAAAGGGTGTGGCTTTTTTCATTCGGTCTGCCACCTGACATCACAAATGCACATTTTTAGCCTATTAGGATGATGAAGGAAAATTATCCTTCTCTCAACCACCTTCATCAGAATCAAGCACGTTATATTGATACAAATAACGACAACGGCTACCGGTCTCAAAGATAAAACCGGCTAAAGTGACAGGCATCCGCAAACAGTTGCAGCCCATTGGAATCTCTCCCTATTATGGACTAAACAACACTCTCAAATTAGATCAGAAGATAAATGCCTCGTTCAGAAGACATCCAATTCATTCATTAGGTTTTACCAATAATGAAAATTTCCACCTCACCCACTCCAAAACTGGATACTGGGTTGCTTAAATCTCATGCGGAAAGTAAGCTAAGCTCCTGGACAACCCATATAAACCAAAAGGTAATTAATGAAGCACAAAATTATGGCTAAGACAGTAAATATTCTTATTTATAGGGACCGATGAAATAAGAAAATCAGTGTGCTACAGATGGGACAGATACCGTCGTCGCAAGGTCAAACAACATGCTAATTCTAAAGCCAAACAAAAGTAATCAAGGGATTAGATAGGCCAAAAGCAGACGAGAGAGATTCAAGTTGTCCTTACTCAAATTGATCCAGCAGCATAAAAATAAGAACATGCAGTAACTATAGCTAAGCTCCAGCATTTTAGATGATGCAACTATTTAAGCACTTTAATTTTGGGTGAAACCACCAATATCCAAAAGCCCACTAGGCTTCGACTAGTCTGGCTTGAGCTAACTGAGGTCCCATAACGGGGGCAAAGCTCTCCCAGCATAGGTGTTTCTATACACAAGACTTGAAACCGAGACCCTGCTTAAGGGGGAGTACCTACCACTCCAACCAACCACCGTTGGTATGCACTTCAATTAAAACACCGTACTTGGTGTTTCAAAAGGCACAGTTTGAAAACAAAAAAACAAAAAAAAAAATTGTCATGTTTGAGTCACGTAGATAATCATGTAGTAAAAGGATAATTGTTGTGACACGACAAATTGTAGGATCAAATGCAAGTATTATTAACACAGAAAACTTTGCTTAGTTTAACACTCACAGGAGGAAAAAGCATGAAACGAGATTAACACTCATAGGAGGAAGCTATCTCTTACTGCAAATAAGTATAAAAATTCTAGGTATTGAGAAATGTTACAACGAGACAGCCTTCTAATTTGTTGAAACCAGAACAGGTAATAAATCTTTGCGTAGCATCGGATATAGGGAAAGGAACAAGATCAATCAAGAGTTTTTTTAAGAAGAAATAAAGCAGCGTCTAGGTTTGAATAGGAACATGCAATGCCAGAAGTTTCATTGAAGGTGAGTATCAGTTGTGAACATGTTTCGTAGTTTCCTAACGTGTGTCCTAGCCTCCTTGACTGTTTGAGTTCTGAGGTCAAATCAGTCAGCTAGATTGCTCGAGTTCTTGGGTAAGTGGTTTGTTTTATATCTATTGCTTTTCTACTTTCCTCTATTTTTTTGTTTCTTTTCTTCGCCCCCTTTCTTAACAAGGTTAGACAAAAGGACAGACACAAAAAGATGAGGCATCATTTCAAATGGTTGAAAAAGTCCCAAAACCTTATCCCTGGTAACAAGTAACAACGTAATTCCAAGACACGTACTAGCATCTAGGGCTGCAATAAACTACTTTAAGAAACGAAAACTTCAATGGGCAACAGAATGAAGTTGGAAAGAATTAGTGAATATTTAAGGAACGAACCTGAAATTTTTTTCAACTCTAACTGAACCGCATTTAAATCTAATCATCATCAAAGTTAACAGGGCACACTCATGTTTTACATCAAGGCACAAATATATCATTCAGACATAGATAAGGCTACTTTCAGAAATCAATATCAAAATGCATAACAAGCTATCAAACTATATACTCCAAACACGGACATTGAATATCTGCATTCCTATAGCAAATAGAAGGGTCATAACCGCATTTATTATTCTTTAGTTAAATTAGTACTCATGGAGGGTTCATACTTATTGTCATAGTTATTTGCACTTAAACTAATGTTCAAACAAACATACAGCCAAACATCCTTCAAAGGCTCAAAACTAAAAGAATGCTAATAGCTTTAAAGAACAAAAAATACAGGAACGTGGAAAAGACCTTAATGGAAGACATTGTGCAGCCTACTGAAACTTCTGCAACAAATCACAATGTGGTGTCTCACGAATAAATCCCCATTGCTGCCGCTGAAGCTCAAACCTACAATTCTGTGCCAAAACTGAATAATAATCTCTATCAACATGCTCCTCAATACTTACACGGCCAGGACTATTAACAGGATAATCCTGCTCAAATTTCCCCGACCTCACATAATAGTTGACACCCTTCTGTGTTGTCAGCTTGTACTCATAAGGATACGACCTGGACAGTGAATAAACAGGCTCAGAAGACGGTAAGAAGTTCAACAAGAGAACTAACAGAACCGGCAACAATTGAATCAGCATCCGATAATTGAACCCAGTGGATCCATGATCTCCCATTCTAGCTCCCATTCCAGGGCCAAAATTGAAACTTCGAAATTGGGTAGTAGCAGGAGGCATTCCACCAAAGAAGAAGTTCCTAAATATCTCATCCGCATCGAAATCAGTACCATAAAAGCCATTAAATCCATTGCCTCCTCCACCACGATATGCTGAGGCTCTCCTTTCATAAACAGGTTCATCTGATCCAACAAGATCATATTTTTTCCTACTTTCGTCATTACTTAAGCACTGAAACGC
Organism: Adansonia grandidieri; assembly: GCA_038382065.1. NCBI lineage: Eukaryota > Viridiplantae > Streptophyta > Magnoliopsida > Malvales > Malvaceae > Adansonia > Adansonia grandidieri. The sequence continues at coordinate 2,184,630 of JBBYHK010000020.1, read as the reverse complement.
TTTCGAAACCGCCTTAAACGCTTCCTCAGCCCCAGGAGCTTTGTTCTTATCAGGATGAACTTTTAAAGACAGTTTTCGATAAGCTTTTCGAACATCTCCAACGGAACACGTTTTCTCTAAACCCAAAATTTCATAATAATCAGTCTTTTTCTTGACTTGCTTCACGATTGTGATTTGCTCTTCGGTGTAGGTAGCCGAAGCAGCTGTCGGAGACGAAGAAGAAAAAGAAGAGGCAGCTGACCTAGTTGATGGATTCCTTTGGCGAATTGAGGGTTGATCGTATGACTTCGAATTAGAAGAACCACACGGATCTTTGGCGGACTCGGAAGAATCCGGTGCGGAACGATCCTCGGATTCTCTTTCAGCTGCAACAGATATGAGATTGTCCATGGGAAGTGCTGGGTCGAGGGGACGCGCTTTGGTGAGGAATTTCAGCGCACGGGCTCGATCTCCGGCGTCCAACGCTTCTTTCCCAATTTTTAAGCATTTCAAGGCATCATCTTTGTTGCCATCCATATTCGATTTTTTTTTTTTTTTTTAAAAAAAAAAGACGCAACGATTGAATTGAAGGCGTAAAAAATATTTTTGGAGGTGGTCTCTCTCTAGAGGAACTAGGGGGTGAAAGGGGGAAGAGGATATGAGCTAATTAGGGTTCACATGATATTTATACACTGAAATTTAGGTGGTGGGACAATTAGGGTTTCATTATTGGGGGTGGGGGGGGCAGGGGGGGGAGAAAGGGGAAGAGAGAAATGGTTTCTCTGAAACCGCCGTTGGTTGCCTGCCTTCCCCGAATTTGTGATGGTTGACAACACAGGGTTTTGGTTGGTATTTTTGGAAGAAGATAAGGGTAACTAGGGAAAGTGATGTTGTACCTTATGATAGGATGCTAGTCCAATAAGATCCTTTTGGGCTGAATGTAGTAGTAATATAAATAACAGTTTGAGACTGAATGGCCTCGAGAGACTTGGGTTTCCTAATGAGCTTGGGCTAATAAAGTAACTCGTTTCTAATTGAAGCTTAGCCCCAAATACATTATTAGCACTTCCGTTATTAGGTTTTGAAAAAGCGGAACCACAGCCAAGCTTAGCCTACCTGCTCGCACCAGACAGCAAAGCAAGGTGGAGGTGAAGATGGAGATGGACAACCAGAAGCTGTTTCAATTGGACGTGGGAAATCTCCTAGCTTTTAACCCCTTTCACAACTTCCCTTCCCTCCCCACTTCGAGGTTTATCCTCTTTTTTTATCTTTATAATAAGTGTAGTTTCTGTAGTAATTTTACCTCAAAGAAATTCCTTTTTTTTAAAAAAAAAAAGAAAAATTTTCTCACTCCTTTGATTTCTGGGATCTTCTGTTATATGGGGTTTTTTCGTTTTTCTCATTGGGATGATTTTTTTTATTGGAACCATGAGAATTTTGTTGGGGGAGGATTTAAAGGAGATTTGTAGCTATAAACTCAATTGAATGGGCATACTTTTTATACTTGTTTGTTTTCAAAGTTGGTTAAGTTGGTCTTTTTTTAAAAGCATAGATTGGCCTTTGTATATTTGTTTATTTGATCTGTAAAATATGTGCAATTTTGTTCCTTTATTGATCTTTTCTCTGCCGCCATATATGCTTAGGGATGAGCTAGTTAAGGAATGTTTACAGGAGGGTACCACGTTAGTTCAAGCAATTGCAGATAGTCTTTTTAATCTACCTTCAACTGAAGATGTAGATGGGCCCATTGTTAAGCTGCCTCCTCCAACAACAAAGCTTCCAAGGGAGAAGCATGTATGCCTACCCTTTTACTTAATTCTTTTTAAATTTGGATGTTTATACTAGTGTAAATATACAATAAGTATATCCGAGCAAATGAATCCAAATATTTGCATTCCTGAAAATCTAGTTGGTAAGGTGCCTTGAAACCTGAAATGCTTTATCTGGTTGTGTTTTCAGCTTCCAAAGCCTAAACCTCCTACAAAGTGGGAGGAGTTTGCTAAGAAGAAAGGTAATTCGTTTTGCCTATTATCTGAAATTTACATGGCTATTTTATGAGTGAAACCCCTTTTTCTTTTGTCTGAAGATTCTCTATTTTTTCTTGTTCTCTTTTGAAATATCTTGTAGGTATAATGAAACGTAAAAAGGACAAAGTTGTATGGGATGAACAGACTGGTACATGGAAACGTCGCTTTGGTTATGATCGTGTCAATGATGATAGAGACATACCCATCATTGAGGCCAAGATGACTGATGGTGAGTAATGAATGTTTATTTGACTTTTTAACTATTATTATTATTCTTTGGAAATACAATGTAATAGCTTTGTAGGTAATAAATATATTACATATTGAGTGATTGAAAAAACTTTACTTCATAAATTTACAAGGATCTGACAGGATGCAGTGGACGAGTTTGATTTTATTGACCATGATTTTGTTGCTTTTGCAGAGCCAGGAGAGGATCCTTTTGCTAAAAGACAAGGTGATAAGAAGAAACGAGTTGAGAAGCAAGAGAAGAATCGCCTCCAGAACTTGAAACAAGCTGCAAAAGTTGGTGCTTTGCCAAGGTTTTACTCATCCTTTAACTACTAGTTTTATATATGTAGAAATTGTAATTGTTATTTTCAAGATGTAGTTTCATTATCGTTAGCATATTTGATACAGTATTGGTATAGATTAGTCTCTTCTCAGCTTATTCTTCATGCAACATTATTAATCCTGCATTAACCTGTAATTCCTATTCTTTGATAGAATTCCCTTATACCTTAACATTTATTTCATTTTAGCAGTTTTAGGGTTAGCCTATGATTTTTGCAGATGATGCTGACGTGAATTTCTTATTGGCATCATTGGGATGCCTGAAGTCAACTTTGACTTCATTTGTTCTATGGGCATCATTTGTTGTCCAAATTGCTCTAGTTCTTGATGAAAAAGTACTGACACGTTATTTTAGCTTGCATTGAATAAACTAGACCTTTGGTTGAGTGTTAACACTCTTTGTCTTGTTCTTGTAACTCCCAAGAGGATACACTTGTGATTGTTGCCAGAATCCTTGCTCTCTTTCTGTATTGCAGGTTTAAAGAGTTTGGCCATTTGTTATGTTTTTTTTTTTTGTTAAGTTGATTTTTTACTTTAAAATGGTTCGATGCAGCCATGTTCAGCTTGCTGCTACAGCTCTGCCCATAACCGGAACCCAGGCTCCACCAAAGAAAGTTACTAAAGATGAATTGGGTAATGTAGCTGGGATGGCTGCTACATCTACAGCCAGTGGTGGGAAATTCGATAGGAAGTTTCCAGGAGAAAAGCCTGCTAAAAAGCAAGGAAAGCATCGCAAGGTTTGAACTCTTGGCCTTTGCTTCAATGTAAATATTTCTTATGAGTTATGATGCCACGCTCCAATCAATTGTCCTACTTTTTGTTCAGTTCTTACCCGTCATTGAAGGATCCGGGATAGGCTCGCGGGAGAAGGAGCAAACTGAGAATGTTCTAAATAAGCTAATCTCTAAGCATTCACATGAGATACTTAATGTTGACAAGGTTAAGTTTGGTCCAACTGGTGGTAAATTTGATCTTCCAAGTGGAAATTTGTTGATCATCTGAGCCTTATGGGTGTTGTTTTTTTTTTTTTTTGTTTGTTTGTTTGTAAATCAGGCTGTCACCATGTATAATGTGAAAAAAGAGAAGAAAGCTAGGAACAGAAAGAATCAAGAAGGGAAGTCATCATCAGCCTCAAACAAGTTGAAACCCAAAAAGCAACTCCATAAGAAGGCTGCAAAGAAAGGACCTGGATCTTCAAAGAAAGGGAAGGCTAAATAAATTATTAGTTGGCCAACATTTTAGTAAGCTTGTAGAGATTTGGGTTAGATACTATTACAATTTTGTTTGCTTGTAACATGAGAGTTATATCATGTACCAAATGTGCTATTTCTTGAGACATGTTTAAATTTTTATTGTATTGATTTTACTTAGATCTGCTTAGTGCCGGATTATCTGTCCAAGCTCAAAGGTTTGTCTAATATTTTCGAGAGTTTAGATAAAAATATTAGGCTCGAAAAATGAAGTTTGGTCCAGAAAACCCCATTTTAAAAATAGGTCGGGTCTTGAGCATAGCATTTTGCTTTGCTTGGCTTGGCTGGCTCTGTTTTACTATTTTTTCAATGGGAATCAATCATTCTTAAGAGGATCAATCTTTCTCATAAAATTGCATAAAATTTTGAATGGGTCTGTGATAGTTTTTTAGTTGGACAGCGTTTTGCATATATGGACCGGGCATGCCTATAAAATGTTTGCTCATATTTCAAGTTGGATGTGTATGTAAAATTTTGCTTATATTTCGAGCTGATTCGGGCACGGAGAATCATAAATTTTGTTGATATCTTCTTTGAATTTAGCTTGAACATAGTTCATTTTGATTCGGTTCATAAACAGGTCCAAATCTGCAGGCCCATCTCTTTTTTCCTCACACCCGCATGGCAAATGACTACCATTAATCTTAAGCTAGGAAAAATCTGCAAATCATTTCCAAATTTGGGTTGGCAGGACTAGTCAACGATGATGATGCTGCAATTGCTTTTAACGGCGAGCCAAACTGGATTTTAAACCAGAACTTTACGAGCTGTTTAGATATAGCTCAAAAAATTAAAAAAAAAATTTTGAATTCTGCTTATTAGGGCCTCAGGGGTCCTGTCGTGCCTGTCGGGAAAAAGTACCAAATTTATCTGAATCTTGTGGCAAGAAATGCGGTATCTGTTGTTCTGAGAATCCAAGTAGAATATAGAGAAAAGAGCTACACACTTTGGAGTTATGTCCCTAGCATAAACGATTGGTGCAAAGCTGTCGTTGAAGATTTTTGTTTGATTCTATGTATTTGGTATAATAATACTTTTTATACTAAGATTTATATATATATATATATATATATGTGAAATTGACGTTGCACACTTCTTGTAAAATTGTGACCGTTCTTTCCAGCAAGGAAACACCTTTTAAAGCAAAAGATTAAGCAAAGATTCATCAGCGGAAGTGCAGAACCACATCTTATTCTTCTCCTCTCTCTTTAGTCCAACTCTTGGCTATGGAGGGAGAGAGAAGAGAGAATATCTTTTCCTTCTAATCTACTCAAACCTTGCATCTCTCAAATACCCTTGTTCACGCAGCTATTATTTCTTGTATTCCTCTAAACATTCTCTGTTTTTTTAGCCAAGTTTATTCAATACCCATTAGATAAAATTCCTTAAAGGTTCTTTTTTTCTAAAAACTTTGCAGAAAATCATTTCTTTACAAAATACAAGTTTATATTATTAGTATTTTAGAACAAGAAAGGCGGTTTCTTTCTTCGAAGTTATAGACTAAATGGCTGAACAGAGTTTACTGGTTCTTCAACATGGCAACAAAGATGTGGTTTTTAGTGGTTCTGGTATCAGGATTGAATGCTTTTTTTCTTATAAGAGAGTAGTCAGTTTGAAAGCACATGGCATTTTTGCTAGTGTTAATCAAGCTGGGATGGGATTTGCTATCTCACCAAACCCTCCAACATCACTAGAGAATACTGCAAAGTTTCCTTATGCCAGCCTACAAACACAATTTGTTTCAATCTCTGAGCCTGGGTTTCAACTTGAGAAGGTTCCACAACTGGTGTTGGATGATGAAATTGAGATTGCTGAGAGATTGGTCAAGAAGACGGAGAAGAATAGTGGGTTTAAGTTGAGAATTAAGATTGGGAATGAGTCATTAAGGAGGTTGATGAGTGGAGCAGTTGCAGGTGCGGTGTCTAGGACTGCTGTGGCTCCATTGGAGACCATAAAAACGCATTTGATGGTGGGGAGTAGTGGGAATTCTATAAGTGAAGTGTTTGATAACATCAGGAGGGTTGAGGGATGGAAAGGCTTGTTTAGAGGCAATTTAGTGAATGTCATTCGTGTGGCGCCAGGCAAGGCTATCGAGGTTTGTAATTGAGGGACTTCATTTCTTATGCTTAGAATTTGTTCATAATGTTTTTGGACTCTAGTAACTGCTTGCTTGGTGAACTGTTCGTACCATTATTGGTCTGACTTTCTTTCTTGTATGCTTTATTTATTCTCTGGTCTTCTCTTTTACGTGTGTGCGTGTATTTTAGTTTAAAATTTGAAGCATTGATTTTCATCCTACGATCTTTGGTCTGATTTTTTTTTTCCTCTTGAGAATTGGTATGTAGGTCCATGAATGTTGAGATTATTAAATATACTAGATTATGTTACTCGAATTCGGATTTGAGTATCCGATACAAGTATATCATATTCCCAATCCTCAATCAATTTTTTAAAATATGTCGGACACGGATATCGAACATAAATACTTAAAAGATAAAAAAATAAAAATTCAAAGCAATATAATTATTCGATGCTAGACAGGAATGATGTTCACCGTTTCAAGGTTTAAGTCTGGTTCTTTGATTATGAAAGAGCAACAGTGTCTCTCAAACTGTTTTCTACCGGGGTCCTAAATGCCACGCAAATCAAGGCTGTTTTGTGCGTGGTACTTGATTGTGGGATTGCTTGCTAATTCAAATCATACAAGTAAATTAAACCTGAGAATGATCCAGATCTTTAAAATATTTTCTTTTTCTATGTTCAAGATTAATGTCTGGTTATCATCTTCCCCTTCATTTCATTTGCTTGCATTTCCTCTTCGGGAAATCGTCTCTAATGAGCAGAAGATTTGCCCCTATCTAGAAGCCGTCTTCTATTTTTCTTGTTCCTCATTAGTTCCCTTAGGTTGTTGCCTATGTCTTTCCATATCTAATGGACATGTCTAAATACTCTAGGTGCTTTTAAAAAACTATCCCGCCTATAAATTGTGTATTTTATGAACACTAAACTCTTAATCTTGTTGCGTATCCTTTGCGCAGTTATTTGCATACGAGAGTGTGAAGAAACAGTTGACACCCGAAGTTGGGGAACCGCCCAAACTCCCTCTTCCTGCCTCGTTTATTGCCGGTGCTGTTGCTGGAGTTAGCTCCACCTTGTGCACTTACCCTTTGGAGTTGCTCAAAACTCGTTTAACGGTCAATGTGAGCATGAATATTTGCGAAGGACTAATGAACTAATTAACAAGTCTAATTCGTCAATGATAGTATCTTTACCTCTTGTAGCTTTGCTCTGATTGCAGGAAGATTACAAGAATCTGTTAGATGCCGTCATGAAAATTGTTCAGGCAGAAGGAACAGCAGGACTATACAGAGGCCTTACTCCGAGTCTGATAGGAGTGATTCCTTATGCCGCCTCTAATTATTTTGCTTATGATACATTAAGAAATGCTTATAAAAAAGCTTTTAAGAGAGAGGAAATTGGAAGTGTGATGACTCTTCTGATAGGATCAGCAGCCGGTGGAATCTCAAGTGCTGCAACTTTCCCACTTGAGATGGCTCGGAAGCACATGCAGGCTGGGGCGATCAATGGAAGGCAATGCCAGAACATGCTTCATGCTTTGGCAAGCATAGTTGAGAAAGAGGGAATCCCAGGGCTGTATAGAGGGTTGGGTCCAAGCTGCATGAAATTGGTCCCTGCTGCTGGGATTTCATTCATGTGTTATGAGGCATGCAAGAGGATACTAGCAGAGAAAGAAACTCAATAACCTGATATCCTTGAAACCAGAAATTCTTACCTCAATCTGCAATTATCTCTATATAAGATAATTTTTTAATTGACTTTCAGAGAATTGTTTCTTAATTATTTATCAGTAGTTGCCTTGCCTAGCTTGATTTTAAAACTTTCCCAGCTGTTAAAATCTGTAATGGAAAAGAAATTTTGATATGATCGGTAAAATAAAGCTTTCTAGTTTCTCCATGTATAATTTCCCAAGTTCCACAACTCTTATTCTGGGGTGAATTCAACAACATTCAGGAGGTAAGGGGAGAAAGAAGATTACGTCAAAAGAAATCTGTAAAAGAAAAAATTATTCATTTATCTCTATCCATTCGAATAGGTTGAGTATTACAAGCTGACAAACATTTTAAAACGTCCAGTATAAATGAGTGAAAGAACAACGCGAATTGCAGGGTTTGTAGTCTAACATCATCCTAACGGGTTTAAAAAGCACAGAGACACTCTGCAAGCCACACCTTAATCACA
>JBBYHK010000020.1:2165487-2176441 GCA_038382065.1 Adansonia grandidieri | reverse complement strand
AAATTTATTTCGTAATAAATAAAAAATTAAGATTTGCATTTAAGTTATTTTGTTTTAATATTTTAATTGTTCATTGTAAATACATTTACTTCATGACCTTAAAAGGTAAATTAGCGGATCAAATCAAATATTATCGAGATTATTAAAGGAGCTTTCACCAAGAAAAAAATTGTTTATTAAGGACCATAAAAGAGAAAAAAAAAATCCTTTTCATAACAAAAATATAAAAAATTCACAAAATTCCAATTATAGGCCCATATCCGTCTTTTCACTAAAAAACTCCTCCGTTTTCCTTTTTTTTTCGCAATTATTCCTAATTTCCTATTATATCAACTACCCTTTCCCGGCAATGGAGGCCCCCCAAAAAAATCTCGCATCTTTTGAATTGTAGCCGAACTTCTTAACTTACGCCTTGAGCATTAAAAAAAAGGCACATCAATGGGAGCAACGAAAAAGATCTTGACCGCCATGGACGTCGTCGAAGCTAAACAAAGCCACAACGGCAATTCAACCGTCGACGATTCAATCCTTCACTCTCCTCTCTCGGTTGATACTACTCTTTCTTTTCCCGTCATGGTCCCTCGCGTTATGTTCGTTTTATTCTCTTCTCTTCTCTGTTTCTTTCTTTCTTTTTTTTTTTTTGAATAAAAATATCCTTTCTAGTTGTTAGCTTAAGCTTATTTTGGGGTTTGGTTTTCAAATGAATTTTCGGATCTTCTATATTTATTTCGTTCTTTTTTTAAACTAAGTATGACCAGCTCAAACGCCAGGAAATTGGAATTTATTTTGGTTTGACATTTTGCTCGGTTTACACATCTTTGCAGCGAGTTGTGTAAGGATCTGTTTGGGAAATGGGCGAAGTTGAACGATTCTTGCTTCTCCGTCGATACTGTATCTGGCGGCATCACGAATCTTTGTGAGCACTTTGCGTTTTGATGTTTGTTATTTTTTTGGAAAATTTTTGCGCTATGTCGAGTAGCGAGTTAATTTATTAGTAGTATTCATTTTATTAGATCAGATCTTTCAACTCAATTTACATTTCAGTTATTGCGTTTTAAATTGGAAAACGAAAACGAAAGAAAGGAGAAAAAAAAAAAAAAACAAAGTTCCGTGTTCAGTGGATGCAAAACCATCATTTGCTTGCCTTGTGATGTTTATTTTATTTATTATTATTTTCTGGTTCTCGTTGCTGTGTTTGATTGATTGTGTGGCAGTTTATTCGCTAAGCATGAATAATTTAATGCAGTGCTAAAGGTTTCCGTGAAGGAAGAAAATGGAGATAATGTGGCTATAACAGTAAGATTATATGGACCTAACACAGAATATGTTATCAATCGGGAACGTGAGTTACAGGTATTCCCCTATGCTTTTCCCTACTAACTATATGTAGAAAAATGGCATTTGGGAAAATCGCACTTTTAGCTTGAGCACGTTGATTTGTATAATATAACGTTTAAAGTGCTAAAACCTTGCATAAAAGTTAAATCACATTCGCGAACGCGAAAGTCTTCTAGCGTTGTGATTCCTGGTTCTGACTCTTCTCTGGAAGTGTTTTGGTCAAGTAAGCTATCAATGACTTAATGGAGAAGTAATCTAATCTACCCAAAGGAATTGTTTATTTCTGATTTCTTTTGAAATATCTTGTTTACATACAAGTATCAGGGTGGGTCAACAATTTGCTAATAATTTCAAGTACAATGGAGATTCAAATGATAGTTTTCTATATCTTTTTTGTTCTTACAAACTAAATTTTTGCTAGTTATGATTCATCCAACCTTTTATTTTTTGGTTTCATTGCCACCTTTATGTTTGATGAGCCTTTTCGTTCAATTCTTTACTTTGTATTGCTCATTTCATTTTGTGTTTAGGCGATCAAATATCTCTCGGCTGCAGGGTTTGGTGCCAAGTTGCTTGGTGTCTTTGGAAATGGCATGGTACAATCCTTTATAAATGCACGTACCTTAACTCCATCAGGTAAGCATTAGAGAGATCAACTATGGGAGTAGGACTTGCACATGACGTTATGTTCTTTAGACATCAGTCATTTGAGAGTATGGTGGCAGCATTGTGATAAACTTCTCTGCCTCTTGAAGTTTCTAGGTCCTATTTATTTCATGACTACATTGATATTTGGCCTAGCTGCTATAAGTAATTTATTTTACAAGCCACTGACTTCTGTGGCAACTAATTTCTACCTTTAATACTGACAATTGTTCTTTTAATTTAAGTGCAACTAATTGTTGGTCCGGCTAGCTGTTAATTAATATAATTTTAACCTAACTTTTCCCTTGGCAGACATGAGAAAGCCAAAGCTGGTTTCTGAAATCGCTAAGCAACTTCGTAGATTCCATCAAGTGGAAATTCCAGGTTCTAAAGAACCTCAGCTATGGGTTGACATCTTCAAGTTCTTTGAGAAAGGTTTGAGAACCAACTTCTTTTACATGATTTTGTTCGATGGTTTTTGCCTTAAAAAAATTGAAGTTGACTGGCTTGTGGCTTCAATATCTGTCTTCTTTGTTTTGTTTATTTTCAAGTCTTGACTTTTAAGAGAGTACTCTTTGTATGTAGTTATTGACTACTTAGTCTGCTATTGCCAATTGTTGCTGGAACATGGGGTCTGGGGAACATTTAGTTTCTTCTCAAGATTATTGCCTAGCAGTACATGATGTATATCTAATGCATGAGGGCTTCTTTTGCAGCATCTGCTCTCCAGTTTGAAGATACTGATAAACAGAGGATATATGAAACAATTTCGTTCAGGGAAGTGCATAAGGAAGTTACACAGCTGAAGGTAAGATCTCGTTTTATGTTTGGTTGATTCACCTGCTGCTGATGAAGGGAAGGTGTTACGTGCTAATTGGCTCTGCGAACTCTTGCTCACATGCTATTTGGTTATTGATTTCTGATTATGTATTGGTTCATTTAAGATCAAGAACTTTATACTTGTTTATGAGAGTGTCTCGTGATGATGGACCAGGAATTGACAGGCCTTCTCGATGCTCCAGTGGTGTTTGCTCACAATGATTTACTTTCTGGAAATTTGATGCTTAATGATGAACACGGTATGTCTGAACTTGTAGATTTGAGTTTTTTCATTCTGCTAGCCTGCCATCTTTCTTCTTGTTCTCTTGACTCTAGAAGAACCTCCATACATGCTGTTCATGTTTAGGTTGGTCCTCTTTGCAGTAGATACATCCTTCATTCTGCATGCATTGATCTCTCTCTCTCTCTCTCTCTCTCTCTCTCTCACATAGACACATACGTGCTTATCTGAGTGGCACATTTCGCATGCACACTTTTTCACTCATATACTTCAAGTGAGTTCTGTGTCCTTACCCATACAAAATTTCCATATGTTGATATGGGGTTTAGTTTTGCTCTTTTACAATCCATAGATAAGCATATTATATGTAGTGACAAGTGAACCAACACTGCTGGTTAGACATAACTTATATCTAAAAACTATTGCATGGTAGTTCTTTAAGATAAAACACTATGGGGCAGTATATAAGAGAATATTAAGTTGTCAAAGTAAACTTAGTTGGCGTAGGCATAGATGTCAATAGGGGTGCAGTGCAGTGTCTTTATCCATTGAAATTTTCTGGATGCTGGTATTTGGTTTGATTTTTGCTCTTTATACAATCCATATATCTGCAGATTATATGCAGAGGAATAAGAATATCTAAAAACTATTGCATAATAGTTCTTAAAAACAAAACTTTATTGCATGTAGATTTGAGAATATTAAGATGTCAATATGAGATCTAGTAGGCGTAGGCTGCTGGTGTGTTAAATCCTGCAAAAAGTAATCTCCTAGGTTTTACTGTGCTCTTTTTAACGATAAGGCATCATTCAAGGGATGGATCATGATGCCTCATTGACCTTTCTTGTCTAATTGTCTATTTTCAACCAAAATAAGTTTGTGTCATATGTCTGAGATATGTTCGCCACATATTTCAGAGCATGTAAGAACCAAAAAAAAAGAAAAAAAGAAAAAAGGGAGAAAAGTAATGCATCCATGTGTGAGGGTATTTTCAAACCTTATTACTTAAAACTGCGTCAGTTGTGCACTAGTCAGTATCCAAGAAATGGTGTCTATCTTTTCATCTGATATAAACACAACCTCAAAACATGTTCACAGTAGAGTGTGATATGACATACAATCAAGGGTGTATTATTTGACAAGACATTAGTGGGTTGAAGATCAGACTTTATCCTTATGAGAAGTTTATTATTAATGTTATTGCTTAAGAAAAACACTGGCTTATCACCATGATGAACACATAGGAATAGGATGTATCATGCAGCCAGTAACCTAAAAACAGAAGAATGTGATATTGTGTTGGTGCCTAATTACCGGATGGAATGCAAGACTAGTTTCTTCTGCTTACCTATAAATTGTTCCAATATCTTGTTTGCATGATACATCATAGGAAGAGGATGTATCATGCAACCAGTAACTTAAAGACAGAAGAATGTGATATTGTGTTGGTGCCTAATTACTGGATGGAATGCAAGAATAGTTTCTTCTACTTACCTATAAATTGTTCCAATATCTTGCTGTTGACTTAACTATTTATCTCGTCAACGTCCAGATAAACTCTACATCATAGACTTTGAGTATGGGTCATACAATTACAGAGGCTTTGACATTGGAAATCACTTCAATGAATATGCAGGCTATGACTGTGACTATAGCTTGTAAGCTTCTATATTTTCTGCATTGCAATTCTCTCTGTTTTTTTGTGCAAACTTGAATAGACTGGCACCTACCTATTGATTATTGAACATGGTGTCATTGCAGGTATCCCGGTAAAGATGAACAATATCATTTTTTCAGGCATTATTTACAACCTGAAAGACCATATGAGGTAAGGATATTCGACGGGTGCATTTGTACTTTGAACAATAAAGTTTAGAGTTTGACAAGATTGCCCCTGAAATAAAATACATTGTTTGTTAGTTACAATGATTGAATCAATTCTATGTTGCATTAATTGATCCATTTGGGGGTTGTTTACTTACTTTATCTCATAATTAATCGGAGCTACTCCTTCCTGTTATCTGGTATATATGTTAATTGAACTTATTGTTGTGTCTTCTGACGAGTAGTGCAAACTGCATATATTCTATATATGCCATTTATTAGCTAGAGGCTGCATTGTGGTTATAATTCTTGGGATATTAAATCTGTTAGTCACTCATGACTGATCTTACTGTTAGCCCTCACAATTACTGGAGATACCTAGGTAGATTTTTTTTTCATTATTATATAGAAAAGTCTTACAACCAGTGCTTGTTCTCCCTTTTAACATTTTTATTAGCATGTGTGCAAACAATCACATGCTAGGAATTCAACTGCTAGAAGTCAATCTTGTTTACGTATTGGCCTTTGTGGTTTCGGAAAAAAAGACAATTTTTTACGTGAGATAGATTTGAACCTAATACTCTATGCTCTTTTTCTAGTTTGAAAAAGTCTCTACGTTTAAAGCTCCTTTTGTTAACCACAGGTATCAGAAAAAGATCTTGAAGCTCTCTATGTGGAGACAAATACATTCATGTTAGCTTCACATTTATATTGGGCTTTGTGGGCCTTAATCCAGGTGTCTTTCATTCCCAAGCTATGCTTTTCATACCCTACAGACCATGACATTTATCTAAGTCTTCATCCTTATTCTGCTAATCGTAGGCAAGGATGTCTCCCATCGACTTTGATTATCTTGGCTATTTCTTCTTGCGGTATAACGAATACAAGAAGCAGAAGGAGATGTGCTTCTTCCTTGCACAATCTCACTTATCAGGATCTGGAGCAGCGTAAGATTGTGACGAATAGCAAAATTCTGTTATGTCATGGACTTGTAGGGTTAGCATTTTGGTTTCTTCCGTTAGTATTTTTGTTAAACATTCTTTTCTAATTTGCATACGTTTATGGGGAACAAGATTGAAAGAAATAAAGCAATTTCAGGGTCACCCTGTTTTAGCAGAGCAGGTAACTGTCCAGATATATGTTTTCGTCTTTGAACATCTTTCCGCACTCTTTTTGACGTCTCAGATAGTATGAATCTGGCATATTTCGGTTAACAGGATAGGAGCAAGTTGTATTTTTAGTCGGTAATCATCTCCACGTTTCTCATTAAATCGGTTGTTGAGGATCTAAAGATCGAACCCAGCAAGTTTACTCTGATTCACCAGACATTGATTTTTGATAGTATTTCATTAACGCTATAGTGAATTTTACCATCGAGCCCTGTTCTCTGATTTGTTGAGCGAGCAGGAAAAAGCTGTAATGGCCGCAAGCTAGAGTCCATGTTTTTAATACTAGGAGAGGGTGGCTCGAATTTGAATTCAAGCTCAAAGTGGGTCATTAGAAAGAGTCACCCGGTCAATCTTATTGAGCTTGTGATCATTTGGCAGAGTTCATCTTAAGCTCAAAGCGGAGTTTTAAGTTACAAGAAGAAATATGGGAAGCTAAGCTAAGCCTTAAAGATGGCGAAACCATATTCATAATTTTTTTTCTTTTAATTTAAAAAAAAAAAAAAAAAAAAAAACGAGAAACAAAAAACTGCATCTTGAATTCCTTATAAGCCTTACAACATACAGGGATGACGAAGTTGTTGCATTGACCTGCTCGTAAATGGTGAAAGATAAAATGACTGGTGCAGGCTTGCTGCCATTTGAAGATCTAAGGAACAAGTGAACAAGCATTTGCAATTTTCTATATTTAACAACTGTGTATTGTATAAATATTTGTAACCCTAACAATCTAAGCAAAAACAGAAATCCTCGTTACTTATCAAATCATCCAATCCTTCCACATTGATAGGAGCCTACATCAAAGGATTTAGGAGCATGAGAAGCATCATCCTGGCAAGCTGTTGTCGCTTCCACCCCAAAACACATTCAAGAGATGCCAAAAGCATGAACTACAATGCCAACCCTGTATTGTTAAAATTACAGTCACTATGCTTGGAGAACCTGGCAGTGAACAATGTGGCTTTTCAGCCGGTTCCTGCCAGCAAGGCTGGACCAAAGATTTGTAACCAAGGTTTTGAACTGACCCTTCCCTGCTATAGTTTCCCATAAATGCTCAGCAGTAGATCCCCTCAGATCGTCGGATTTCGAAACGTCAACAAGAGATACACTCATATTATTTCGAATGATGCAAAGTTTTCCGTTAAGCGGAACAAGAGCTGCCGCCTCCAACGCCCGAGCATTACCCAAGTGTATCCTACTGTCAATATGCTTACTCCAAGAATCACTCCCTTCATCGTAAACCCTCAGCTTACAACCATCATTGCAGTCCAAAGTGTAGAAGTGCCCGTTTAAGGAAGTACAGTGGTTCCTCCAGCCTGCAATCATTCCATTATAGAAAGGGTACCAGCTGTCAGTTTCTGGTTGGTAGACCTCACTCATTACCTCGTGGTGAGGTCCAAGCCCCTTCAAGAACCACTTCCCCTTGTATACAACTCCAATGAAGGATACCATTGCTGTGCTCATATCTGAAATGAAGGACCATCTATTCTTGTTGGGATCATAGACTTCAGCTGACCTCAACGACCGATGCACCCCCTCGTTCTCTCCACCAGCAACATACAAGCAATTCTTTATAACACACGAACCAAAAAAATGTCTTCGGCGAAGCATATCTGGGGCACGGTACCATTTATTTGTCCTGGCGCTATAAAATATGACTCGTCGCATTGATCCCTTTAATGGATCCCTACCACCAAACAAATAAAGGAGACAACCACTAAGGACAGCACATCCAAACCCAAGGGCTTCAGAATATTCCTTAGGGACTGGAGGGAGTGGCTGCCAGAGCTGGTATATGGGATCAAAGGCATGCCAAGAAATTTTTCCATCTCAATCTCTCTTAATAACATATATCCATTCTTCTGCAATTCCAAGGCTCTTACGGAGTGAATAAAAGAAGTTACCAGATAAAAGTCTATACCATCTTTTGCAGACCAAACGTAGCTTTCTGTGCTCAACCCGGGGGACCCGTATTAGGCAAGCAATAGCAAGATCATCGGGAAGTCCTGGCAGCAGAGGAGATTGGTGACAGCTCCTATCACGACGCGTTGCCTTGTTTCTTGTTGGATGAATGGATGGTTTAATATCAGGTTGGAGACAGAGTTTTGTACGAGGTACATATTTTTTTGCTCCAGCAACGGTTTTGAGTCCAGCGTCTACTCCACATAAACAAGCTGTTGTATCAACCTGCCAAGAACATTCACAAATCGATGAGGGGTCTTTTCCCACTGATACTTTCTTAGTACATTAACAGGAAGCTTGGAAGATGCAGTAGGTCGGTGTCAGTGTCAACAAAAACATGGATACCAAGCGACCAAGTGGCCAATGATGTCATTTATTTCTGATGACGTTTGACATTCAATTTTATGACGCATTTTCTGTTAAACCTAGATGCCAACATACAAGCAACGATTACCATCTTAAGCAGATGTTGAACTTTGGTTTTTTTACCAGTATGATGAATGTGCATAAAACAGTATTGCAAGATCCAACTAACAATCTGAAGCATTTGGGACCTATGTAGTGAGGCGAGTACCAAATAAAAACCAAAGACAATTGCACCGACATAACATGTTGGTGGAAGTAGCATGTCATAGATGCCTCTTCCGCTGAGTTCCACACTGCTAGTATGGGACAATTAGCCAAATACACAAGCTTCAACCCAAATGGAGAAACAGAAATTCATAGAACGCCCTTAACCAAGAAATAACGTGTCGAAAGAAAACAGGTTTTCAACTTTAAGGATACTAATGTACTTTCTAAACTAGTTGCACTGCATCCTACAGATAGCGATTTGGTCTCTATTGCAATCACTCGAACCCAGAAGAACTCATTGAGTTGGTCAACTCTTTGGTTTTGACAGTTCAAAGTGCTTACCAACCCCAAGGATTCAGAAAAAGAGCAACTTTTAAGTTTGAAGTTTAGGACATAGCCGTGAAGGATGTAAGTTCCACAAACATGTTTCCGAGAACATTTCTAATGTTATTATGTTAATAACTTCAACTACATATATGCTTGCACACTGAAACACCATAACTTCAATAAGATAACAAATCAGTCTACATAAGAATAATTTTTGAGGTAGATTGACATCAGCTAAGGATTTTCAAACCATCTGTAACATAAAGGACCATGGCTATACAATCAATCACAATAGTCAAAAGAGAGATAAATTTGCAGCCTCTGAGGAATATGAGGTCCATTTAGTTTGAATTTCATAAGTTAAAAATCAAAGATATAACGAATTGAACAACCCAGAAATAAGCATATCAAGTAGTTTATAGCACCACTAAAAACCATTAAACAACTCTCTTCTAGCAGGTAATATGATTGAACAAAATGCAGAAAAGGATGGATTAATTAGCTTACCAATGGAGGTTGAATCATTCTGTCCATGCTTTCCTCTTTTCAACAACTAGCTAACACCAAACTCACCACAACCCACCTCAAAGAATCAAGCTCTATCTCTCAACCATCATTCTTTGACCCAACAAACATAAACTAAAAATCACAATTTTCACTATCATCATCATTTCACTTCTTGACTTTCCTTTTTCAAAAGAACAAACTCAGTGATTTATTCTGAACAAGAAGCTTGCCTTTCATGTACCAAAACAAACCTAAAAAAAAAATGAGCTGACTTTTAATCTTTCCAAAATCCCACAGCTTGAATTGAAATCTTAAATTTGAAGACCTAAACCGTACCAATCACACACCACAGTAATCTCAAAAAGATGGCAATTTTGCAGAGTGAAGGGAGATCAGAGCTCAAAAATCCAGAGTCAGTCAAAGTTCTGAATACCACACAAATCCAACATTTTTACCAGATAATCTGCAAAACCCATGTGTAAAATCAAAAACCCAAATGCAAAAACCCCATAAAACAACCTGCCATGGCCTCAAAAGGGAGAAAACAGAAACCCCAGAATCTTATCTTTTTCGCATTAAGAACTACAAAAAAAAAGGAAAAGAAAATGGCAAAAAGGAAAACTTAAAATGCAAGACGGCAAAATAAGGGGGGAGGAGGTCAAAGAGAGCACTGAAAGAGGTGATAGAGTTCAATTAAATTGTTTCAGTGGAGTTCAGGGCCCATCTAACTGCAATGGCACAACCTACCAAGCACAAGAGCTTATTCACGCCAAAAGAAAGAAAAACGAAGCTAAAAAAACATTAAACGGAGGAGAGAAATATAAGGCTTAAATGATGACACTTTGGTGTTGCTGGTGATCTGTTTTTATGAGAGAAGAGAATAAATGTTAGCAGCAAAACACAGACAGGTGAAATAGCTATTGGCTGCTGTTGACGAATGAACAAGTCTTATAGTTTTTAAGACGAAGATTTTCTGAATTTTATTTTATTGCTTTTTTTTTTTTTTCCAAGAATTGGACAAAGATTCATAAACGAAAACAACTGTGGGTCTCACCATCTGCACAACTCCGACGAATGGGTTTGTTCACCTTTTTTTTAAAAAAAATTTATAATAATTTTTATACATAAAAAGGATTTTCTTGTTCACGTTGAACCACCGCCTCAGATTTACTCCCAGAAAAGTCCGTTTTGGTCATTTTAGGATCCTGTCTGAAGATGATAATAAATTCATTGATCAGAATGCAACGGCATATGCCTAGATGATCTTCTTAGTGAAATATATGATCATAGTGATTGGATTATGATAACCATGCATAGCTGTCACATCCATATA
The DNA here is from genome assembly GCA_038382065.1 of Adansonia grandidieri. Taxonomy (NCBI): domain Eukaryota; kingdom Viridiplantae; phylum Streptophyta; class Magnoliopsida; order Malvales; family Malvaceae; genus Adansonia; species Adansonia grandidieri. The sequence continues at coordinate 2,165,706 of JBBYHK010000020.1, read as the reverse complement.
TATATATATGTATATATGTTTTCTTCTATGCTTTCTCTTTTCAGACTGATCAGTTGAAAAGGCCTTTTTTACAGTATTTTTTCTTTGTTTCTTGTTTTACAGGGTATAATTTGAACTTGGTAGCTTGGACTTCTAAAGGGCAAGATTTGATTAAAGATTTTTTTCCCTTAAGTACTGAAGAAAGAATGCATGATTTTATATATATATATATATATATAT
>JBBYHK010000020.1:2149792-2160030 GCA_038382065.1 Adansonia grandidieri | reverse complement strand
TAGATTGTACAGAACAATATGTGCAGCAAAGCTTACAAGGTGATGCTAGTAAAATTCGACTTAGTAGAACATGAGGACTAGACAGATAAAGCATATTTGCCTTAAGTTTGTCTAGTGTCATATCCATTATGAAGTCCTGGGTTAGAAGTGGAAAGCACATGGATTAAGATAAATAATAATAAAAAAACACAGAACACACGATGTTTCTATATCATCAATTCATCATACAATATCAAGCAAAATTCTTCATCCCAAAGATATTGTATAGCTCAGAGTGCTGACACATATAATAAAATCTCAATCATGATAAAACAGAAAAATAGATAAACTGAAGCAAAACTACACATGCAGTAAAATAGTCAATAAACAAATTCAATTAGTTAAAAGTTATGGATGCTTCTTCCATTCTTTTGTGAAGAATATGATTGTTCACAATGAGCTTGATTTTATCACATGGGCGTGTGTACATACAATTGTACAAACATATTAAAATCACGTAAACAAAGTAAAGAAGACAGAGAAGATTAGACATGAAAATTTTGCTGATGACCATAAAATATTCACATTAATTAGTTGTTTAACCTCTAATGTTTAAAAGAAACATTGTCCAAAAAGGTAAAGCTTTTCAAAACAAAACTTTTCCTCGCATTTAGATGAATACACAACAAAAATCATCTAATATATCTATCAATGACAGAGCTGCCTCTATTACTATGCTGGTGCATCCTGTGTTGTGTACGTAAATTCCATGCTAAAATTGATCCAAGCAGATCTTGCGCGCACAAACAATCATTTAGCAACACAAAAGTTTAACTACTTAATTAGAGTTAAGAACAAAGTGCAAAGCAGCACTTAAAATGGATATTTGGAGCTCTGGAACAGGAATATCGTTCCACTTTTATGTCCACCGACTTAGTGGCTCGCGCACTTCTCCCATTTCAGCTACAATATCATATGACTCCAAAGCACTTTGACTTTTAAAACAATTAAAACAGCATTTCCTACAATCTGAGGAGCCCAATTTGTCCTTTTTATTTTTAACTAGTTTCTTCAACTTTGGTTGCAACTTTAATTAGTTTCAAGAACTTTGACATTGAAGCAAACAAAGCAAACACAGTAATGAAACTTGTCCGGGGCATGATAAGTTTTGAGATGGCGTAGTTATATAGAACAGAATATAGCATTATTCAACAGCAAACAACAAGATTCAAGCATCATATGCACTTAACTAACAATTAAATGTCATTAATCATTCAAAAAAATATAAAATATGAACATTCTAAACCACACTAAGTTAAAATTCGATCCACTCAATTACCTTCTGATTCGCTCATCGTGCCACAATAGATATATCAAATTGGAGTGCCTATCACCAAAGTAGATAATGAACAATGCTGAAGCAACCCAAAGCACATTCTCCAGAATCTCAGTCCAAGTTCTAGTTCTCAGAGTTGCCGCCGGTGACAAAGGTTGTGACCTTGAGCAAGCATCATCCTCAAGGTCCTCATTGCCTGACGCATATCCTTGACTATGCCTTTGCCTCATATATCCACCAGAAACTGGCGTCCCACCAGACATTTTTTAACTCACTCACACAAGATTAACCCCCCAAAATAAATAAAAAAAAAATCAATCTTTTCAAGAACTAAAAAACCCCCACTTCCTGGAATGAAATTCCCTAAAGAATCTAGTAAGACGTTGTAGTTCTACTGTTAAACCCTACTCCGATGTCCAAATCATAACCTCTTTTCAATCAAAATTCCAAGGAATTGAAATGAAAATTCAATAAAACTCAATGAAAATGAAACCCAGAGAACAAATGAAATTACACAAGAAGTTACGATTTTTATCGTCTAGTAAAATTCAATTAAAAAAAATCTTAAAGAAAAAGAAAAGGAAAAATGAGAGTATTTTAACAAACCCATCAACAAGCCCCACAAAATCTCACAAAACCCAGATACAGATTCAGCTTCCCCCGATACCCACGTAATAGTTTCCCTCTGATTCTAGTCATCAATGCCAATGAAAAATTTATAAAAAAAAAAAATGCCAAAAGAAAAATGTTGTAATAAATATTATTAAAAAAAGGATAGTTTAGTCTTTTTGGCATTTTTCAGTTCTGAGCTTCAAAATTGTACGTTAAAAGAAGTGTCGTTATATGGGTGACGAGAAGGATCTCTCTTTTAAGTCTTAACAGAACAAAAAAGAGATTGTGAAGGGCTCAAGCCATGAAGTGATTCGTTCCTTGTACTTGAAAGAATGTGTGTTTTTTTCTTAAAAAAAAAAAAAAAATTCCATAAATTTTTACCTTTATGGAAATTGCTTTTTTATTATATATTTAGTCAAGAGTTAGTTTTTTTAATAATAATAATATCTTAATGTGGTGGTTAACCTAAAATGAACTCAATGATGGTCGATGATTATGGTTTGTTTTTGGTCACTGAGAGTGATATTTGATGACGTGGTGAGAGTTGATTGGTGGGAATGTGGAATATCATGGTTTTGTTTCTTTTGCCTTTGACTTTGCAGCAAATGAAGAAAGGAAAGGAAGATCTTTTTGTGCCTATGTTTTTAATAGGTAATTTTTTTATATTTTTAAATTTTATCGTATTAAAATTATATTTAAAATATTTTATATTAAATATAAATTTTAATATTTTAAAAATTTATATTATATAAATTTTAAAATATTTATTTATTTTATATTATATTTATATTAATTTTTATGTTATATTATAATTTAATTATTTTTATATTATTTTCATATTATGAAAATAAATTATGTTTAATATTGTTTAATATTATCACGTCTCCTTTTTCTTGCTTGAAAAGCAAGATTGTTGGAAGGATACTTGGCCACCACTTCACTAAAAACATACAATTATCTTTCAATTCCAGCTGCCTAATTAAAGGGGATTTGCTTTTTCAGACTGAGCTGGAAAACCGGTAGAATTGGATAAGATTCGATTAATCAACAGTTGTAATGCATTAAGAAATTTTTGGAAGTCGGGTTATAGTTGCAAAGCACATGGATACCGTTCCTTTTTCTTTTTTTTTTGAATCATTTCAAACTCTTTGATTCATTTCTTCTCCAATTCTTGATGTTGATACCATTAATTCATGGTAAAATTTGATTTTTTTTATTATTGATGAAAATATTCGGTTGCAAATCTCGTTTTTTAAATTATAAAGAAGATTATATTGTACATGATATCAAATTTAATCTTACGAGTGAAGAATATAAGTGAAATAAACACATGGGCAATTGAATAAAAGCATAGCAATCTAAAGTCAGAGATGTTGTTGCTTGAACATGAAGGCATGTTCCAAAATGAAAGTAACACCTACTTATTCTTTGAAACGAAAGTGACGTCTCTTCGTTTGGCGAAACAACAAACGAAATGAAAGTGACCTAACCTGGAAATTTTTAATGGTCGTTCCTCGTTGGGCTTCGTAGGAACCTGTAACCTTAAATCAAGCCTAATCCGTAAACTTCAAACCTGTAAAAAATCAATAAGTCCAATAGCTGGCGTGAAAAAGATCAAAACAACGCGTAAAGACCGAAAGAAAGTGTGGAAGTTAGACTATTTGGAGAAGAAAAAAACAGAAATGGAGAAATCTAACGATGATTGAAAAGGACATTTTTGAAAACTCGATTCATCACCATTAATATCAACAACAATCACCAATTAATTCCAACCCAAAGTGCTCATTTACAACAATCTATGCAATTAGTGAAGGAAGCTGAAGAATGAAATTACTTGCATGAGTGGGCTGAAACTTTAACAGGCTCAGTGGTTTCAGCTTCCACCGCACAAGCTAACCAAGTCCATCAATGTTGAGTACAATACATCCAAAGTTAAATGCCCCAAAAACCTTTTGTATCCGGATTCACCACCATACACGTCCATTTGAAACTTCCAGTCCTCTGTAAAACCATCTTCCATCACTAACCACCACGAGATGCCGCCTTTAACGTCTTCTGGGTCCACATGGGCCACCAGACTGACAGTCTCCCCCTGTTCTGTCTCAAAAGTCAAGCACAGAAAATCACGAGTTGTTTTTATTCCAATCGTAAGAGCTTCCTCATGAAGCCAACAAATAACTTGGCTTGCAACCTGTAGCCAGAGTCAATAACGTGTCAATTACATGGAAGGACTTTGTCAGCAAAAAAATCTAGACATGAACATATTTGTATTTTTATAATCACAACTCCAGAGAAGTGAGAGTAAAACAAGATGATAAACAGTATACAGCCCCCATTAAACCCACCAAATAACAAAAGTTAATTAGAGAAAATCAATGTTAATTTATGATTATGCAAGGACACCCTATTCCATTTCCAATAACTAAAAATCATATTTGGCACGAGAGAACACTTGGGGCTAGAAAATGGAAGGTAAAAACTATTTTCTATTGCTTGGTAGGAGAGAAAACAGAGAAAAGAGCAAATATGAGAAACGGGGCCATGTTTCTCACAGAGAAGAAATAGACAACAATTACTTTTACATATCACTTTCTCCTCATGCTTCTAAATCAGCCCCTGCTTCCCCTTTAAAAGGAGGCACCTCCTTCTCCACATCATTGCCTAATCACTTCAATCCAAGTAAAAAGTCTCAGGGTAATTACATTATTGGTGCTTACAAAACCGAGTAGCGTGAGGAATTTGCACTACTCTCATTAACTTTCTAAGCACAATTTATTCTATCCTCATTTTGATTATGATAATATAAAATATTTACTCCTTCCATAACGTTTTCTAAATTGCTAAAATTAGAAAAATATTCACTAACACGTAATTCAGCCAATTAATTATTACTAATGATTCATTTCAGCCTCTCAGCACTGATAGAAGTAATGAATTATAGTCTGGAAAACACAGAGTACATTCAGACATTTGCCAAATAATAGAGTACAATCTTAACTGAATAGCAACTTATTCCAATGTAGGATGTTAGCCGGCCCCATTACTTAGTTGTATATAGATATCAAATGAAATGCAGATAATGTCAGCATAAACAGTCAATTTAAACCACTAGACAGTAGTCCCAGAGTAAAACTTAGTGATGTCATTCCTGGAAATGGACAAAAGCAAACTACCTGAAGCAGTATCATAACAGGAAGATCAGCTAAGTCACATTCATATTTGTTTACAGAACATATGTCCTCAGAACTTCTTTTGAACAGGCCAACAACATTAGGAGCACTTTCCCCTTCAACATTGATACGGTCATCATTCACCACCACCTTGATCCGAAATTGTGATTTTTTAGCATCCTTATCCTGGAAGTCTGATTTCAGCGATTGGGACTCTGCATGAAGAATGGACCGAGGAACTTTCATAAAGATTGTGCAGGAAGATGTTCGAGAATGCCAAGTGGGGTGGGTCATCAAATGGAGATATGGGAGCCTGCAAACCTAGAGATATCATGGAAAATTATATTAAGAAAAATAAAATGTAAAGAAAACTTGTAGTAATCCATGTTAAATGATTAGTGAGAAAAATACCACTTTTTCCAGCTCCATAAGAACTCTGTTAGAAAAGATTCGATGAGCCAGAGACAGACAGAAATGACCCAGAAGACCAGATCCATCCTCTCCTGACCGACCAGATACTCGAGTACCAGATAAATTTGGCCTATCCTTTCCCTTTACAAATGCATGTTCATGAGCAATTTGCTGCAGATAAATTTCACAACTAATACGATTAGGGAAATCCGATTTCTTTTTAGGAGTATCATGTTTTCCTTCTTCTAATTTCACATTATCAAATGAGTACAAAGGCACAATTGCAGATTCTAAATTCTGGGTATTGGCAGCGTCAACAGCCTGATCATCACCCTTACTAGATGGCACAAGTGATATGAACAGAGAGGTTCCTTGACCTATGCTTAATTGTAAATAATTTTCTCGTATTCCAGTTACATTGACTCCAACAGATTGGGTGAATGCTTCATGATTCAACATCTCAAACACCTGAACCAAAGCAAAATAGTAATAGTACATATCAAAGTATACTAAAGTCATAAAAAGGCTAAGAGAAGGAAGAATCTACCTGATTATCAAAGATTGATTGATGAACTTCACGAAGGACAGAATGTGTTTTTTTGACATACTCATCATCACTCATTGATTGCTTTTCACTGTCCCTTGAGGGCAGCTCAAGTGAGCCATGGGTCCTAATCTTACTCGACCCTTTGGGGATATCAGCAGAATGCACACCAAGAAAACCAAAATGGAGTGACTGACATGAATTTGGAGGTAAGTTGATAGCCAGCATTCCAGCTAAATCGTGTTCAACACGAATGGTAGATAGAGAAGATGGGCGAGACATTGCAGTTGAATCATATAGTGAATTATCAAAAAGATCAATAGTGAAGCCTTCAGTGCTAGAAGCTGCGGCTGCCACCCGTTGTTGTTTAACTTTCCAATTTTGCTGCAATCTATTACCGTGTTAGGAAATAAGAGAAATGGAGTATGTAAAAGAACAAGGCTTGCATAATACAAGTCATACAACGAGCTTGTAGACCAAAAAGTCAAGACGATGAAACATAATAGCAACAAACTTTCAGAATAAATATGCTTTTAAATGAATGCAGAGGGATACCTTATTAGAGCACCATAAAATCTTGCTTCCCTAGCAATCTGTTGTTCCAAAGCTTTGGCAGACTGTTTGAAGTATCTACCCAGGTGCTGCAATATAGAAGTGAAATTCAATAGGAAATTCAAAAAATTAGTTTGGTACCAAGACAAGTAAGCAAATTTTCAATGGCAATGGTAATTATAATTACATATTGTATTACTCAAACTTAAATTGAACAGAGAATTGAGATCATCACTTCTATTCCCCAGAAGAAGAAGAAGAAGAATACCCGGTAACATTTTAGCTTGGTTGCAGTAGATATAGCAAGATCAGACAGGACCTCATTAGGTAATGGCTTTGGCCTGGTCATCCCAGCGACTGTTACAGCATCATTAGCTTCCACCTTTCAAAAAGAGAATGAACATTATATTCAAAGGACTTCTCATTTACCATTCAAAGCAGCAGCACTATCCGCTTTTGAACTTACTATATCAAGTAAAAAGAAACCTAACCAGATAAATAAGCTAAACTGCAACTTCAGATATAGCTTGTGATCTCACTAACTGAAAAGAAATGTTTTCTCAGACTCTTTTACCTCCAGAACTCATTCATTCAAGGATAAAGACAATGATATGGCAATACAGGGCACCTAGGAAGCATGGATATGGATATGCAATACGGCTACAACCTGACACAGATACTTTGCTTTCTACTCCCACTCTTTTCTACATTTAACTCTTCGTTTTTGCCGTTTTTCTCTCTGTTCTTGTTTTTCTTATAGATTTCAAGCATTTGACTTCCTTCAGATATCTGTTTTTACTCATTGTTGATTCCAAATTTGGGGAAGAACGCAAAAAAAAAAAAAAACAAAACAAAACAAAAACAAAAACAAAACCTTCATTGCGTGTCCAGGCATGTCTAAAGTTGTCTTAACCATGTTTTAACTTTGTCCAATTTTATTTTTATTATCTGTTATACGTCCCTGTGTGTCCGACTCTTATCCTGCCATATCAGAACTGTGTTTGTGTCGGAGAGATGTCTGACAGACACTTGGACACTCGACTGCATGAAGTGTTCGTGCCTCACAGCAGAGCACCAAAATTCTATTGTTAATATTGTGATTTTTACTTAAGAAGAAGAAGGGGGCAAAAAAAAAAAAGAAAAGAAACAACGAGAACTGAAACAAGGCAACTAATAACATAAGTTCAATCAAGTAAAATTCAAATATTCATACACAATATACATGGTTTTACTCTTGTATGGAACAAATTATTTTTAAATTGAGGTTAAATTTTTATATTTACCACAAATTTTAATCAAATACAATTTTAATTTCGATAATTAAAAAAAAAAGTAAGCAGCAAATGCAACGATGAAAAGATACCTAAGTACACCATCAACAGCTGGGGAACTTACAGTGTTGATAAGGTCAATGATGACGGAGAGCTCCTGGTGAGCCAATTGGAGATTCTCAACCATGCTCTGCCACTGCCATGTGGCGGAGGCGTCTCTGGAGCTCTTCTTCTGCTTCTTCTTCCTCTCCCTTTCTTCGTCGTCCTCCACCGCCCACGCGAAGTCTATTTTCCGTATCAGCGATTCTCGCTTCTCATCGTAGCTCAACTCTCTATATAATTCAATAGAAAGAAAAAAGACATTAGCAAGCGTCAGCAAGGCAATGAAACAAGGAACTTGATCAGAAAGAGAAGCTTACGGAGGGTATCGTTCGAGGCCGCTTTCTTCGATGGCTTCGAGGGGTTTAATGGGAAGTTTATCCAAGGAGATTTCTAGGCTTCCGTCCATATTTTATTTTTCCCGGAAAATCTGAGAGAAAATTTTTGAATCGATCCCCAGTAGAAATTGTTTTGAATTTAGCGTTTCTGAGATTTAAAAGTGAAAGGGTCCAATTTGCCCGTAGAATTTTAGCATTGAAATATGGATAGGGTCTTTTGTGGATGAATAAGCATAGAAGGGCAAGGCCCATTGAGAACACAGGCTTGGGTTTGTCCCTTTGTGTTTTTAACCCAAGCCCTACCAGATTTGGAGGACAAAAAATAAAAAATATGTAAATTATTAACATATCAAAATTCATATAAATATATAATACTTTATACATATTATAGTAAAAAAATAATATAAATATAATACGATTACATAGATTGCTGTTCTACGTTTGAAAAATATGCATAATCTAGTTGAAAAATTATCTCATCTCATCTTGAATTTTTAAACCGGTTCGAGCAATTTGATTTTTTTTTTTTCAAATTGAGTTTGAGGTTTGAAATTGAAACTTGATCGAGTTCAAATTAAATTTTGAGACATGAATTTTAAGTCAAACTCGAAATTTTTTATTTCTTAAACTCGGCTTGATTCTATTAAGCCAGTGTGCGTTTAACAGACGGAATCAGAAACTAAAAATTTAAACTAGTTATAATTCATATATATTTTTTAATAGGTCTTAAATTTTATCTAAGCTCGCTCATGTTTGTAAATTGGTAATCCAAGATCATTTAGGCCCATCCATATTATTATTTTTAATAATTTAATCTTTAGTAATTTAATAATTTTTTATTAAGTTTCAAAATTTAAATCATTTAACATATGTTTTAATATTTACACTATAATATTAATATATGTATTTTTTATATGATAAAAATTATTTCATATATAAAAATAAAAAATAATATATAATTTTAATAATTATAAAATTGAGTAAACTTGAATTTTAAAGTGAAAGTTAAAACTCAACCCACTTTTTAAATTAACTTAACACTTTTATTTTAATATATTTTTTAAATTTAATATTTTTATTTAAATACTTTTAAATATTAAATAAATTTTTAAATTTAAATAAATAATTTAACCTGTAAACATCTCTAGAACATTGCTACGCAGTTTGCAAACAAGGGGGGGCGTTAAAAGCTTTAGATGCTGAAGGACGAAGCCCCCGCCATGAAATAAACTTAAATTGATTAAATATTATTCTCTAAAGATAAACAGCCAGAATCCAAAAACTTCCATCAGTTTGCACACCACAAATAATGTCATGCTCATTTATTATTATAGTAATTTGGAAACATATCGGTCGGATTGCATAGTTTCTAAGATCCATTGCTCTTGTCACGTGCCTAAGTCTTTAAAAATTCGCCTGTGGCCAAGTTTTTCGGTTTATGAGACCAAACTAAAGGGGCCATAGCCTCAAAATCTCTGACAATCAAAAACATTGTCCCATTTTTTTAATTAACTGGATGTGACTGAATGCCTCATGGATTTGGACTCAGCTTGGATTCGTTGAGATCGTTTAGCTACTAGGAGACAAGGTATATTCAAATCCATATCATAAAATATATACGGTATTAATTCAACGACTTTTTTAATTTAATATTTAAGTTTTATAAATATTTAATATAAAAAATATATTTATTAAAATATAAAAATATTTATATTAAATAATATTTATATTTGATTTTTATTTAAATTCAAATATTTGATATAAATTGAAATAAATTCAATGGGTACCACAAGGAAACTGACGGTTTGGTTAATTAGGTAAAGCATACAGGAAGAGGCGGTAGAGTGTGATGGGGAGGGTCCATGTAGGTGCCGGCTCTTCGGAAACAAACTCATTCGGAGACAAATATGTGCCCCAAAACTCCAA
>JBBYHK010000020.1:2096288-2106732 GCA_038382065.1 Adansonia grandidieri | reverse complement strand
GTCGTTATACCCGTCGAAATGGGGGTCCACAGTTCACGCACTGCATACCCCGACTCACAGCTCAATTCTGAACATCTTAAAGCTAACCTTAACCTCTTCGAGGAAGCCAGAGAAGACGCTGCAATCCACATGGCTATCCGAGCACACCAAGTTAGCAGGCATTATAACCGTCGAGTACTTAATCACCAATTCCAGGTGGGCGACCTAGTCTTCCGAAACTGCAAAGCCAGTTAACCAGTAGCAGAATAGAAAAAACTTTCCCCAAACTGGAAAGGCCCTTATCAAATCAGCCAAGTCCTAGGTTTTGGCGCTTACAAGCTAACCGAATTAGATGGACACCCTATCCCTAGCGCATGGAACGCCGCTATCTAAAGAAATATTATTTGTAAGCATGTCCGTTATAAAATATTTATGGTCGCCACTATAGACCTTTGTCTTACAAAATCACTTCACGAATCCAAGAACTCTTCATTGCTATAACAAGCAATCGTCACCAAGGCACAACTCTTAATTGCTACAAAGCAATCGCCAGGCACAACTCTTCATTGCTTTTCATTGCTACAACAAGCAATCGCCACAAGGCACACCTCTTAATTGCTACAAAGCAATCGCCAGGCACAACGCTTCATTGCTACAACAAGCAATCGCCGCCAAAGCACATCTCTTAATTGCTCTAAAGCAATCGCCCGGCATAACTCTTAATTGCTATAATGCAATCTCCACCAATGCATGACTCTTAATTGTTACTGCAATCGCCACCATGGCGCATCTCATTATTCTTTCAAATGCACTTACTCTCAAAACACTCAATTCTCTTCAACATCACATTACAACTATCATCTTTCAACACAACAAATGCACCACAATCTCAAAAAACAAACTACAACAACATAAATTACGCAAACGCAAGCAATAACAATTTACACAAATTATACACAAAACAAAATTTTCATTCAAATCATAGGTTATTTACAGAATATTATTTACAAGCCAAAGCCTTACTCATCCCTAGTCGACGAGATGGTCTGAACGCCAGCCTCATCACCAGACTCCCCTTGCTTAGACTCCTCAGCTGCTAGAGTAATCAAAGCTGCATCCCTTGACCGCCTCGCATCCACTTCTTGCTGACTTGGCAATAAGACGTTAAAATCTTCTGGAGGCGTATACAGGCGCCCTAAGTCAACCGCCCGTAAGTCTAGGGGCCCACGAAGCAACTGGACTCCATACAGGGTGCTACAGTGATATGAATCCACAGCAGCGAATAGTTTATCGAATATCTCCTCATCCTGTTTCTTCAACTCCTCTTGGTGGCGAGCTTGGAGATCGCCCAGCCACTCTAGACTTCGCGGAAGCCAGTTTCGTATCGCACTCTTCCAACCTTCTTGCCGACTCAGCAGCAGCCGCTTCCGCTTTTTCTCCCCTCAGCAGCAGTTTAGCTATCTCCGTCATCCTCCTCTCTTTATTCTCCTTCAAGGACGCCTCCAGCTTGGCATTCACCTCCTTCTACTTCCCAACCTGAGCGTCCAGCTCCACGATCTTGGACGCTTGGAGGTTGAACTTCTCTTACCAATTCGCCATCTGGCAAGTGTATACCGTCTGGCAGTGAAGTGCCTCCACCAACCCTATCATGGCGGCATTCAGATTTTGAGCTGGACTCCTCCTCGATAGCACCTCTCAGTCTATGGCCGCCACTCCCTTCATTGACCACCTTAGAGCTGCCTCGAATGCCAGGGCCACTTGAACTGGGCCCCCTACGGCTCACTCGCAGCCTCTCAGAAATGGTACTCGGCTACGAAGCTGCCCCAGGCACTGGTCCGCCACTCGACCCAACAGTCTCTACCCCAGTCTACGGAATAGTCACCGTGGTAGCAGCCGCAAAAGTCATCAGCAAAGCAGCCTTTTGGTGACCAGTGGACGCGGCAACAGTAGTGACGCCCGCCTCAGCATCTGCTTGTTCGCCCACCTTTCTCTTTCCCCATCTTTGACCGACAACCGCCCTCCGCCCTCTCTGTAACAGCCTGCCTGGCCACCCTCTCCACCAATATGCCTGAACCGGGTCTATTCCTGCACCACATATAAAACATTAGGTCAGTACTATCATACATTTTTCCATACTTTCGAGTGAATAGAACAAATACCCTCTTCCATCCCCTGACTCGATTGACGATCGACAGCCTCCACACTACCCGCCCGTTCCTTCCTACTCATCCACGAGCTACCCTCCACATTATACACTAACTCCTCAGCCCTATCCCCTTCTTCTGCATCTTCTATCCCTTCTTCTGGTACATGCTCCCCTACGAAACAGAACATCACATATCAGCACCTCTACTCAACATACACACACGCCAATCTGATACTTTTAAATAAACTCATTCACATCATACCTCTCTGATGTCGCAATAAACGTCGCCGCCTTCGTTGACTAACGGGATGCACTAGCCCTTCTGGCACGTCCTCCAAATCTCACCCCAGGCACTCTCTTTGGATGTTGCGGAATGTCAAGTACATTATGCTGCTCATGCATCCGCCTCTAAAGAAAAGCACCTGGTCCTTCTTTGTGGACTCCAGGCCCACCCTTTCATTACTAGCTCTCGACCTCCTGGCCCATCGCACCGGAAAACCCCATTCCATGCCCACCCTTTTCGTCACCATAAAGAATTGATCCCGCCTCATATGTGCATTCAACGGCTGGTCGACCACCATCCTTCCCCCCTCCCTTGATTGCAAATAATAAAAATAGGGCTTGCCCCATTTCAAAAAATACAGCTACTTCACCACCCCAATTGATGGTTGCCACCCCTTCTCCTTGCAAACCAAAAAATAGGTTAGGAGGATTGCCCAACTGTTCGATTTCAACTAGTTGGGCGACAAATTATATGCCTCCAGCACTTCGCAGAAGAAGGGCTCTAGCGGTAGGTGGAAGCCAGCTTTGAAAATATGCAGGTAGAACGCCGTACTGTTCTCTTCGACGAATGTCGCTCGCTGTAGCGGCCCCGCCTCCGCAATCTGGTACCTCTACAGATCCACCCCCTATCATACATCCACCGCCATACGACTTGCATATTCACCAACCTGACATGCATATCCACAGCTTTGGTGTCCACCTCGGTGACTGCCTCCTCAACCATATCCCCGACGATCGCCTCTTCAGACTCACCGCCACTCAACCCTTCCTCTTCCTGATCGCCACTCTGTTCGGTGACCACTCCTCTCATCTTTTCTTATTCCTTCTACTCCAACATCACATGACCAGCCATCTCCCCCTGCTTCAAATGCCGCACTATCGCCCTCACCTCGTTACCCACTTCTTCCAATCTACCCTTTCTCGCCATCGACTTCACCAACAGTCTTTCCCCCCTTACCGTGAACTACAAACCCACCAACCCAAAAATAAGAACAAAAACGGCCACAGGAACTTACCAGCACTTATCAACCAATGACTTTCACTCTTTGCAGCGCTCCTATTCATACCTCCACATGCACAATCGCTGCCAAACAACACCAAAACCGTTAAAACACTAAAACACTACGATTAACCCCTCACCAACGCTCTCTCAACGATCAAAACTTACCCTTTCTCCTTGAACAAGTTATCTAAACCTATACTCTGCTTTCTCTCCTTTTCCACAAAACATGGAGCAACTCCTCAGCCCCACCCCCCTTATATATACACATGATCTCGCCTCTTCCCATTCCCCCCACCACGTGTCACAACCCCATTCACCGACATAACTGTGCCACCCTGGCACTCTGCCTCCACACTGATACGTGTTCCCCTCACCGTTTTGTATCCCCCGAAATGTGCCCCTATAAATCCCCTGTCAGAACACGTGTTCCCATCTCATTCCTTCCCTATTTCCCACGCCCTTCTGTTATCCTGCCATTACTACCACCATTACTGCTAACAGTTGTACCTTCTCACCTCCCGCGCATTATGCCCCACATGCCACACGCCAACTCCCCCTCACACATGTCCAAAACGTCGAGTCACTTTATGACCGCCTTTTTGGACCTCGGGGGGGACAAATGTTATACCTTCACATATGAAGACCGTCGAACCATCCCCGATCAGAGCCAGCAATCGCCAGACAATAACACAAAGGCGATTGCCAAACCATACCTGACAGCGATGTGACCTCTCTGACAATGACTTAAATGCAGAGTTGACATTTACTGAATGGCGGTCGACTGACTGAGCCGACCACTAGGTATCATAATCTGACACCTAGCTCAGCGATGGTCACATCACTACCAAATCACCTGACACAGTGTCTCCAAACAAATCCTATAAAAGGGGCAAACATGCTCACAGGTAAGGGGCCAACTCCAAGAAAAATACTTATACACTACTAAATAAAATACTCCTTTGACTTAACCATTGGAGAGGGCTCCCGGAGCAAGAACTCTGGCTTCCTTCTGACTTTTTCTGTGTTGCAGGACCCTGCCCGACTTCTGGTACTCGTGAAGAAGACATCAACAAGCTGCTAGCAATCGACCTTATGCAAGTGATCTTGTATCATGCACCTTGAAAGATTTGATCTGGTAAAGGACCCTGTTCTATTATGTCTGGCTTGTTACTTTGTTGTTTCCGATTTCCATTGCAATCATATAGTTTCTCAGTCTTTTCTAACCTTTCAAAGGTAAAGCAATTATGGTACGACTTTCAATTTTTGATTTATGTTCTGCTGAACCAATGGTTGAGATATTACTATTGGTATCATGTATTCGTGGTTCTGTGTATTGAGTGGTCAAACAATTAAGTGCTCAAATGGGTGTTCAACTGCATAAAAATACTTGTCTTTAATCATTTATTATTATTATTTTGATATCTTTGTTTGAGATATCTATTGGCGTTGGTTTGTTTGTTTATTTAACTCGAGTTAAAATTTTTTATATAACAGGTTTCAGATACTTTGAGCTCATTGTATTGCAAGCAAACAACTAAAATTTTCATTTATATGGGTTTTGCAAGTTACATACTGCACAAGCTTGAACTGGAGTGCTGATGGAAACCCCTCGTTTATTGGGCTTTGCTTGAGTAATAACATTATGAACTTTTCTTTTACAGATTAGTTACTCTTTCTTGTAGTTCCAAACCTTGTTAAGATTATGTTAAAAATGTTGGAAGGATCTCTGGGTTATTTATCTTATGTTTGGATATTATCAGGCATTGAGGCCTACGTTTTTGTTCCCTACGTCTTAATATCAAAATTCAAAATAATAATAATAAATTAAACGATATTAACTTGTAAGTGTCAAAATAATTCATTCAATAAATAAATATATTATATATAATTTCAATGTAAGTAAGATTTTTACGGTACTTAAAAATGCTTTTAAGATTTATTAACTTATAAAGGCAGTTTTAATTTTCAACATAATATATTCAATAAATATGTATATCAATATATAAATTAAATTTAAATAAGACTTTTACTGATATTTTAAAAAAATTTTTAAAAAAAGTTTTTTACATATCATGACATTTCAAAGTATCCGGAAAACTTCTACCAGTAAATATAAATACTATTTCAGCACATGCAATCAACAGGCCGAAAACTTTTTACCGACAGTTACCTAGCCGGCGGTCAACCAGCAATCAATGAACTGTCGGATATACCAATAAAAGCATTTTTGTGAACTTCTATAGACATTTATAAATAGCGGTAAAAGTTAGTTTTCTTGCAGCGAAGATTGCAGCCCAAAAAGAAGCTAACTCAGGTACGGGAGAGGAAAGGAAGGAGGAAACGTAAATATCCTTAAAAGAATTACCATCAAGACGAGATCATAACTACGGCACTGAACTGCACGGACAGCTTCAACACCACTGTTCACTGCGTCTATCGGGTGTCCTTACCGCTTCATCATCGACTGTGTCACCATTACGTTAATCTTATTGTCTTCCACAAGTACGATCTTAGGCTTTGAGGTAGAATTTGATACTTCTTGACTGCTATTTAATGTGAATTTAGGACCTGTGTTAGATTTTCCCTGCCTCTTAGCTGACATCTGGGGCTCACTTATCTTCATTTTCTCATCCAATTCTCTGCTTGTCAATGAGCGACTTGACAAATCCGTGGTGGAAACTTTGTTCCGAGCATTTGCATCAATTTGGTGATGGTTGTCTCAGCAAATTGTAGGTTTTCAATATTTTTCTCTCCTATACTTTGTCAAATCTCTAGAAAAATTTAAGTTATCTCTTATATATTTTTGGATAAATATCGAAAATTTTAGCTCTGTTTGGTTCACAAAAATAGTTTTTTTTTTTTTTCATTTCATAGTTTCATTTTTTTTTAAAAAAAAATCATTTTTATTTTTTATTCTTTTAATTTTGAAAATGCATTTAATTTGAAAAATTAATATAAATTTTTAAAAATAAAAATAGTGAAAAAGTGAATGATAATTATATATATTCAAATATTAAAAGGATTGAAAACCTATATACATGTGTATATATACATATATATGGATTTAACAAGGAAAAAAGTCAATATTTTATAAATTTCAAACTTCTTTTGCTTAATATTTTTATGTTAATTTTTTATTTGTTTACTATTTATTAATTCATTAAAAATTATTATTATTTTTACATCTTATGTAATTTTATAAAAGAAAATTACGTAATTGACTCTTTTAAATTGATACGAGTTTAAATGTGTATTTTATATTATAATTTTATAACAAGTTTAAACAATTTTCATATAATATTTCAAAAGTAATATTATTTTTAATATTTTATAATATTTTAAAAAGGATTAGATCTTGCTTGAATAATCTAAAACAGCTTAACAAAATCCTATTTAATTTATAAGTATTAATATAGTTGACATGGATCATCCAGCCCTGTTAAAAAAATTAAAAAAATTATTATTGCATGTTTAATGAATCGAACCTAAGACTTTTTTTGTTACAATAAAATTGTTTAAATTTTCTTGTTTTCAAATTTTCTATTTTTTCAAAATATTTTCAATTAAAATAATGAAAACATTTTTTTTCTTTGATTTTTGACCTATTTTTATTTTCATTTTTCAAAAAACATTTTTTATTTTTTCAACCACCCAAGTTTTTTTTACACATTCTCTATTTTCCATAAAAATGAAAATAAAAAACAGTTTTGTTTTCTTATATCAAACACACATTATTCTTTGCCTGAAAAGATGATCTCTTATTTGGTTATAACAGATGATCGTAACAGCAAAATACGTAGCTAGGAGCTAACTAAACTTAGTGCTGAACTCATCAGCTCCATTCCAACTATGCTCCTACATATACTATGCATCAAGTTACGTTCATTTTTAGTAATATTGCTTTAAACTGAGCGACTATATCTAAATCAAATTGGCTTAGTATGCGCCGTGTCTGTAATTAGCAAGCTCAATGGAAGATCTTTCGGGCGATGGGGATATATCAGGAGATGCTGAACCATTTGGACTCGGATTACCATAACCAGTAATTCTTCCTTGTTCTCCAAAGAAAACAAAGTCTGAAGAATTTGTCTGGCTCGACAAGCTTGATGGACTTGGCGGGCAGTTAGTGTTGGGTGAGCCTCCAACAACACCTATACTTTGAACACTACAATTACTGCTTGCATCTCTGAGTTCATTTTTTTTAGAAGCATGCGAGCTCAGGTCTTTCTGGTCGAAGATTCTCGACAGAATTTTAGCTCTTCTCCACATTGAAGTTTCGGGATGGAGCTGAAACAAGACATGCCTTTGCTCATACAAGAACATTGTTCCGAAAATGATGAGCGCCAATATCGATGCAACCCCAGCAATGAGGAACAGGCCCCAAAAGCTCTCGAGGCCAAGACTGTTTGAAGAAACGGAGGGGGTAAAGTCAGGACAAATATCTTTGCTCTTGAACCATTTGTTTTGAATTTTTTCCATTTGGTCACCTTGAGTAACATTCAAGATTGCCCTGGAAACATCTACCACAAGAGGGGATCCTTTTGGGAAGACCTGCAAAAAGAAAATAAATAATTAAATGAGCATGAAACCTTAAGCATATCATCATATAGAACTGAGGATCGTCGCGAGAGAGAGAGAGAGAGAGAGATCGACAGCCGAGAACTCACGAAGCCAAAGCCATAGGTTTTATGTGTTGTTGCTATCGTAGTATATTTGCCACAGTATTTTGCCAGAAATAGCTTAATACAAGGAATTTCATCCAGAGCAGCAGAAATGCCGCCTTTCGCACTTCCATTGGCCAAAAGGTGGTGAAGTTCTTCAGGAGAATTATATTTCTTAAGCCGGAATTGATCAAATTTCAACCCCAAAAAGATCTCCTCAACAAACGAGCCATTTAGAAAACCAACGCTCTCCCCTTTCTTCAAGAGATCATTTATATCAGTTACAGTGGGCTGGAGCTGATCAACTGTTAGAAGTGAGGTTAAAATAGCCGTGTAACTTCGGATGAGAATGAGAATTACGAAGCACCATATGAGTACCACAAATCTAGCCAAATTGCTCATCACTCTCTCCCCTGTAAAATTATTGAATTCAAGAACAAATCAATGGGGATTTTAAATGCTCTATAGAAATGTAAGATATTCTTAGATTGAAAAGCTGGTACCGACTTGATGAGCAGGTGGTCCACGGAAATCTTCGTTGATTCTGTGCTCGAGAATCCAGACGACAAACCCGATGAAGACAAAGAAGCAACCGCTTGTTACCCAAAGATTCGGTGTCAAAGGCTTCAAGAAAACCCATGCATTCTTCTTTTTCTTATTTCTGATTGGCACAACCATCGACACACCAGATTCTGTGTATGGCAATGTGAAGTCCACAAACAATGACCTGTTTGCCACAATTGTTGTATCTCCGACCACAGCGTCATAATTCTGTTCATAGCAGCCAATTGCCAAAGGGGAAAAAAATTTGTTGCTATTTGATGAAAGCATGCCAGTTAATAACAGTAGTGCCTAATAGACAGAAGTATTAAAGGAGGAGACTTACCCCATAGTACACTTGATCAATTAAGTCATTGTAAGAACCAGCAGCTTTTCCTTCAGGTGTTGCAAATGGAACATACTCGTAAGGAACGGCGTAAGGCATTTTAGTCATTACAGCATCGAAAATATCAATGCAGTACCCTCTAAATGATGGTGCTTTCTGAGAGTTTGAATCCCAAACTACCTCAAGAAATTCGGTGAAACCATCTTTCACTGGAACCCCAATCTTCAATTTCTTCCCATTTAGTGGGATCTCCCAACCTCTGGGAACCAAGTTAGCATCCCCCGGCCATATAATGGGACCAAGTTTTGGCTTAGAAGTAGAATTTGCGCTTGTGTTTATCGAATACAAATTTCTTACAAGTCCATTTTTGGGTGTCCAAAACCCGACCCTTCTTTCCCCATTTCCATTTACGTTAACTATCTCAAATGCAGATGGTTCTAACTGTCCACTAACAAAATGAAAATCTCATGAAAGGCCTCTGAATTTAGTGTTTGATAATTCTTGTATAAGTCTTGGACCATTTTGCGAGACTCCCAATGTTTAAAGGTCTGTTGCACCCCTGCTGGAAATATTTGTTTTGTTGAAGCGCAGGTTTGCTGTGCCAGCTTTCTCAACTGCCATGGCCAGTGCAAAAGTTGCGTCATAAGCCCATAGGCCAAAACTGTTCATTTCAGCATTAGTAATATTTGGATTGTCTTGCTGGAATTTCCTTTTCCATCGAACTTTAAAGTTTTCGAGTTTTTCTGATTTGTGAACGTAAGCCCTTACACCTAAAATCCCTTGCAAGGAATTAATGGCTGAGGAATCTGTTGACCTCCACAAAGTAGTCATGGAATCAGTCATGATCCAAACATACCCTTCGCTCATCATTCCGATCTCTTTCGCTTTGGCCAAAATCCGAGAGCCAAGAGGTATTGTCATGTGCACAATGAACACTCTTGTTTGCATTGTCATTAACTTGTAAAGTTCTTCAGCAATATGGTCATCAGTAGCTGACGCAGGAATGACACCGAGATAAGGGATGCGAGTGTTGATCTCCTGTGAAGCATCTGTCAAGTAAGGTATGAGGCTCTCCCCAAACATGTTGTCAGCGTAGATGGGTACCGCTTCTTTCCACCCGAAATGCTGGACGATGGCACTAATCGCTTTCACTTGAAACAAGCTGCTTTGTGCCGCACGGAAAAAGTATGAACTCTGATGGGAGGTAAGAGAAGGACTTGTAGCAGAAAATGATATGATGGGAACCTGAGATTTATTTCCAAGACTGATAACAAAGTTGGCCTGCATTGAACTTCTTGGCCCTATGATTGCTTGCACTTCTACATTTCTTATCAAGTCCAGAGCTGTTCGTTCACCAAGCAAGTTGACAAAATTCATTCTTAACTTTTCAACCTAAATCTTCAATATTAATATGCTAAAGCAAGAATTAACATGGAACTAATCTGCTGACTCACTCAGACACACATACATACATACATACATACATA